>JAOWAN010031462.1:0-18568 GCA_028566635.1 Lobelia cardinalis | reverse complement strand
CCACGTAAATCTGTGTGTTCTTGTTTTCTGTTATTGTTTCGCATTATTATCTCATACTTGCGATCATCGGATCATAGTAATCTGGACCATTGTTTCCTAACAAAAAAGGTAGCCAAACCTCCAAAGCTGGGATGATCAGCTCGTTTGCAGCCCTAAATTTATCTCATACTCATATCAAGTTTCGCACGCATGCATTCCCAACCCAAACATATAGAGGGGTTTATACACCTCAATTTGTATTACACTAACCGAGTCTAAGTAGAGAGTTAATATATGTCAAAATCAAATGGGGACTACATATGAAACCCAAACAAGGTGATCTGCAAGAAGGAAATGGAAGATTGGAACAGTTGTTGGTTTAACCTTGAAACGCCAAACGCTAGCTTTCATTCCATGCTGCTACTGCTGCTTAATTTTTTTTACTTTTGTCCCATATCAGTATCCACCAATGAAATCGATTATCCCTCCGGTCCTAAGTATAAGTAATACCAACACCTACTTAGCTTGTGCGTCCATCGATCTGGCTTTTCGAAGCTAAACACCAACACCGCCTCATTTTCCAGCACATGCATTTTGTGTGTTCACCTGACTTTCCGGTGCCAGCGCTAGCTAACACCTTTATTAATAAACACCGGCATGCGTTTGTGATGGAGGGAGGTTAGGCAAGGTCGCTCCCCCTTTTTTACGGGTTTTCTGATATTAATAAAATATCATGGTACCATCCATGTTCTCCATCCTATACATAGACGGCTGTGCTCAAATTTTAGAACCTAAAAAACGTGCAAATCACAAGATTCAACAAGTTAATATTTTGTAGGATCTTTAGTATTATTTTCTAGCTCAAAACTCTTCTCCAGGAATTGGACCTTCTCAGCTTTAATCCGCCACTTCTTCTCAGGTTGATGATAGCAATCATTAAATGCATCATCACCATTGTCATCCTGATCAAATGATTGGAAGAATGACCTCCCTCCCCTCCATTAACATCTTCAAAGCTCACCATAGATCTTGAACCAGAGTGAAGCCCGAGTTCATCGACTAAGGTTTGACGTTGAAGATAAGGAGTGGTAGCGAGAAATTTAGGGACGACATTTTGCAACCCCGCCGCCCCGCTAACACAAAAATTACGCTAACTAAAAGAAATCTCAAATCTCCCCCCAAGCACTTCTCTGTCGCTTTCCGATACATGTCTCAATTTTATGGCATGTGCATGTACTTGTTAAAAAAAAATCTTAAACTCTTCCTTCTCCATTTCCTTAAACATGCACATAACTTTATTAAATTGGTCTTCCTTGCAGTTATTAACAATTCTAGCTGTCCAAACCACTGCATTATGTCGAGAAGTTTGATCAAAGTCAAATCTGCTCCCCTTAAACATCCAAGTTTTCCCTAAAAATTAATTAACGAGCTACTTTAAAAAATCAATCAAATACCCTGATTTCAATAGCCAACCATGGATTTGTTTTCCAATTTCCAATTGCAGTGTATGTACACACGCGTCGAGAACACACACCAGCATCCAAGAAATCGAAAAACTCTGCAGCATGTCAAAATGATGGCGGGTAGACACCTATTCTTGGACCCTTGTAAATAAGACATTTTTACTAAGGATTTGCCTAGTTTTATTTAACCTAAGTGACGTAGTCATTTAAATGCTGCTAGAAATTAATTGAACATGTATGAGAATCCCGTTCTCACGCCCTCAGATCAATATGATTGATCGGGTCCAATGATGGTATCATCGGGCATTCTTTTGTTAGAAACTAATATTGTGTTGGGCTTTCCATTAGTGACCACTCATTTATTGAGAAAATGAGAGTCGCAACCTCTGTTTCTATTTTAGGCTTCGAAAGCACAAGTCTTTGGTTTTTTTAAGAGATTTCTAGGTCCAAGGGCTAAAAGTGGGAAGAACTGAATCACCCAATTCGCCCTAATCAAATGTCTCTAATGGTGTTCTAACATGCAATAGTCTCCTAGAGTTGGTCAATTGTCGATCAATGCTTCAAGAATGTGCCATGGTGGTCAAGGTGATGGGTGGTTGACTAGGATTTTAGGCTTAGTCAAGACATGTAGGCATGTAAGCACCACAAGTCACATTTTTACAAGAAATAGCATGTTATTCATGGCATGGACAAACTAGTCATTTGCACACAAGAAAATGGGGGACACAATAGTCCAGTGGCCATGGATGGGGGGTAAAATGGTTATTCAAGGCATGAAAATTAATTAGGAAGGTCATTGACAAATGTCATCCTCCAAACAACACTCTTAGATCATTAAGAGATCTAAAAGAACCATTATCATGGTAGAATATTTTAATATAGTGAAGGGAGCATGTATTGAGCTAATCAACCACACAATAGAATACAATAAAACATGATATCAAAAATAACAAGATTAGGATGGTTCTCATCAATCTATAGGATAGGACATTTGATGTCCTTCAAATAAATCTCCAAGAAGGAGAGAACCTCATAAAGGAGATCCACAGAATATATGTCTCTTCCCTTCTAGATCATTTTGAAACCATTACAATAGAAGATAATAAATGAGATAATAAAGCCGTAGCTTGCTGGTTTTTCCATCATACTACTAAGAAGGTAGGAAATGGAGACAAGAAAGACAAAATTAAGGGATAATCCCTACTCCCAACACTTTAACAAGCACATATTATCTAGATCTAAAGATCCAAGCTAATTTATCCACACAAGATAATCAAAGATGAATATTGATCTCATATATGGAGAAATTATAACATGCATTTACATGGATTATCACCTCAAGATCAAAACATTTCTCAACACTTCATGCTTTAAGTTGGGATAACTGCTTACCGCTTCTGATGATCATTAGATTACTAACATTTTATCTTATCTGCTTATGCTAGTTGTCTTTCATGCTAAAATGATAGTTTCTTTTCTCTTTAGAAAATCGGTTTGCAATTTTTCCCATCTTAAAAGTTTTTTTTTCAAAATAAGCTTACAAGACCCACTTTCAAAACTTTAAATCTTACTGTCTTAAAGCTTTAGAAGGAATGACCTTAAGCAAATAGGAAGAGATTGTTAATCAAACTCTTTAATTTACTTAAGCCCATCCCATTTTAATATAAGCTTAGGACCCTTCTTAATTATTGAAATTATTCTTAGGGCCCTTAGCATATACCACGGTGTTTAGTTGGAACCTAAATTTCTCTATATATACTTCGTATATTCTAACAATGCAGGAAAAGCTCAAAGCTTTTGAACTGATAGCTTAGTGCCATCACACGCTCTAAAGCTAAAGCTTTAACAACAAGAACTATTGGAAGCTGCAGATACTTTATCGTATTATCACAAAGCTACAGAATACAACGGTTGAATGACAAATGACTCTTAAACTATGAAGCTCTTATATGCTAAATATAACTATAATTTTTTAATATCATTTATTGTTAGTCAAAATTGGATAAAACACTTTTTACTCAATCTCAAAACAAGGCTAACAGTCATTCTTCTTGCAGCATTCCTAAATCTTCGCAAACGAGGATACAAGGATCGAAACTCAAGGCTATCATAGGTCCTCTATCCTATCTCACTTCAAGACAAATAAATCATTTATTTCTCCTACCAAATATTCGAATTGCTAAGTCGTGGAGAGAAAGTATGAGCAAACAAACAGCTTAATTTCTCCGATAAATTGAAGACCATGAAGAAGGAGAGAAGTGTTTGTTGCTGGGCATCTGCATATACAGAGAACATAGAGAGAGATACCCATTAGGTTTAGCATTAAAAGCTCAAAACTCTTTCACACAGACATTCCTATCTGAGTTTTAATGCCCAACAAACACCGTAACTCAATCATTTGTGAGTACCTCCCATTGTAAAATCATTGAGGCACATTGATTGCTCAAACCCAACAGAGTGAAATTAGTTCTAGAGAGAGAACACATTCACTCAAACCAACCACACCAAATCTCTAGGTTAGGCACGGTGACTTGTACATAATCCATTAGTGATCACTAGATGCTCGCTTAAGCTTAAAATGTTGAGCTAAGGAGCTTTGTAATAACTTAGTGTGATTTAATATAGTACACGCCACAAATCCTAGCCTAACCCACTACGTAGTGGAGTAGGAGTTCTTTAATACTCCGAACCACAATATATATCCTTGTGTGCTTTACTGTTTTCCTTAAAGCTTTCCTTGTTTTACTGTTTTACTTCAAAACTTTATGAACCATTACTTGCTCTAAAGCTTGCTGACGTCACTAGTTGACTCAGAAGCTTCAGCTTATTCTAAGCTCTTGATTTACTACAGTTTACTTCAATTTAAGCTTTCATCTCTTAAAGGAATATCTCTTAAACTATATGCTTAAAAGTCTCTGCTTAACTCATAAGCAACAGAAGCCTGGGTAGTTAAGATTTCAGTTGGATCATTTTCGCAACAGCTTAAGTTTCATATACTTAAAAGCTTGCTGATCCATAAAGGAAGTTTTTGAATATAGCTTTAAGTTTTAAAGTTTCAAATAAGCTACTCACCTCTAGCTTATTTCTTTCCAGTGGGACTAACAATTGGTATCAGAGCTTGACTTTGCAAAAAGAATATTTTCAAACTTAACAGCTTGTAAGCAAAGCTCCATGGCTGGAAAGAGTTCTCAAACTTGCAATGTTACCAATGTTCATGTTCTTGATAAAAATGACTTTGAAGTCTGAAAAGATAGAATGACTAAATACATGAATTCTATCGATAAAGGACTAATGACGGTCGTTCTCAATGGTCCTATGTTTCCTCTAAAAGTTAGTATCACTCCTAGAATTGTACCACCACTTGCTGATGTAGACGGAGCTGAACCAGAAGTCCAATTTGATGAGACTTTGGTAAGGAAGCCCCGTAATAAGTGGATAAAGGAAGACAAGATAACATATGGACTAGATAACACAGCTAAATATTTTCCGACCTGCGGGATTAACAACAAGACATACAAACATATCGTTCGTTGTAAAACCGCACAACAAATATGGATTGCTATCCTCCAGTATTATGAAGGAGATCAAATTACTAAAGACAACAAACTCTATGGTGCAGTACAAGAGTTTGAAGCCTTTAGAAAAGAGCCTAATGAAAGCCTTAAAGAAGCACTTATGACAGATTTTATGAGATTTGTAATACTTGTGCAGCTTTAGGTAAAGAGTACAGCATGAACTATGAAGGACCTCAATATGAGATTTCTAGGATCACTTGGAAATGGATGGCATACGAAGATCACAGTCATCAAGGAAGATCGAGACCTAAATACTACTCATATAGAAAACCTTGTCTCAAGCTTATTTCTCTATGAGAAAGAACTGTTTAAGCTTCAATTTTCTAACAAACAGCTTAAACAAATAGTCGTTCCTGCTCAAATTTCACCCACTGCTGCTCAACCTCAACTTCTATCGACCTTCAAATGCAACAGCTTTACTTGGAAAATATTGCACATATGTTGAGAAGAATTGCATGGGACCTTGTACCGCTTCCCTCTGATCGCACATCGATTGGTTGTCGATGGGTGTATCTTATTAAGAATTATATTGATTGTTCTATTTCTCTCTATAAAGCTCGCCTTGTTGTTAGTGGCGATCATCAGGAATATGGTTTGGATTATTCAGAAACGTTCAGTCCAATTGACATGGAGCAAACCATTAGACTTGTTCTGACTCTCGCCATTCATCATAAGTGCCATGTTCGTCAACTTAATGTCTCTAATGCTTTTCTCCATGGAAGCATCTCTAAGAACATTTACATGGTTCAACCACCTGGCTTCCTTGATCAGACTCATCCTAACTATGTTTGCAAAATCAAGAAATCTCTGTATGGTCTCAAACAGGCTCCGCGAGCATGGTATCATCGTTTGTCTTCATTTCTCACAAATCAAAGATTTACTATATGTAGTCATGATCCAAATCTATTCATCTCTCTTTCTTCCAAATGCACTCTGCTTGTGCTCATCTATGTTGATGATATCCTCGTCACTCGAAGCTCGCCTTTACTTCTGGACTCTCTTATCGCTGCCATGCACAATGAATTCAAAATGAAAGACCTAGGCAACCTCAATTTCTTCCTCGGCATTGAACTTCAGCGATCATCCAATGGAATTGTTCTTAATCAAATAAAATATGCTCGCGATCTTTTAACTCGTGTTGGAGTTACTAATTGTCATTCTTCTCCTGCACCAATTAGTACTAGTGCTCCCTCTCAAGGCACTACTACTTCATATTCTAATCTTACTCACTTTCGAAGCATCGTAGGTGGCCTTCAATATTTAGTTGTCCCTCGTCCTGATATTCAGTTTGCTGTCAATAAGATCTCACAGATTATGCATCAACCAACTGACAGTGATTTTCACGCTTTGAAACACATTCTTCGCTACATCAAATGCACCATTGATCTCGGCCTCTCCTTTTCCAAAGGCGACCTTCAACTACGAGTTTATTCTGATTCGGATTGGGCGAATGATAAGAATGATCACCGCTCTACCTCTGATTTCTTGATTTTTCCGGGGAACAATCTGCTCTCATGATTGACAAAAAAATAATTGCGGATTTCTCGCTTGTCCACTGAAGCCGAGTATAAGGCAATAGCCGCTGCGACTTCAGAAGTTTTATGGGTAATGCATCTCATGGACGCTCTAGGTGTTGCTCACCAACCTCCTCAACTATATTGTGATAATGAATTTGCTTTTTGTGTTTGCCAAGAATCATGTTCTCCATAATCGGATGAAGCACGTGGGCACTGACTCTCATTTTGTACACGAGCAAGTTGTTGATGGACTCCTTACTCTTCATCAGATTTCCTCTGCTGAGCAACCTGTCGATCTCTTCACCAAAGAATTATCGACAACTTAGTTCTCGTATCTTCTGACCAAGCTTCCCCTTGCGTCGAGCACGACTCCGCTTGCAAGGGGCTAATAAGATGTAATCATAATCTCAATAGAAATATGTCCTAAAAGATCATAATCCTAATAAAAATGCTCAACTGTATCTTCTATATATATTCTCATATATTTTCATAAACATTATGAATCTAATATTATATATCAATCTTCTTCACAAATTACCCCATTTTGGGATGAAAGCAGCATAAGAGAGTACTAACTTTGTTTGAAGGTGACATCGTCATTAAGGGCATTAGGCATATATGTGCCAATAAGTTGTTCTAATTTAGCTAGAAATCTTGAGTTTGAGGCAGTAAGTAACTTGACAAGAAATCATCAGTTTGAAGCCTTAAGAGTGTATCATCCAAAATGGGTCAACTTTCAATGAATAACCACTCTGAAGAGGTCATCAGGCAAAATCCAAAACTACTTGTTTCGTACAAAGCAAAAACGAAGAAGGGACGATTCTTGTCGTACAAGGGAGAAAACGTACTAGGTCACTGTATTTTGCTGTTAGTCCCAGTACCCCTGTTCCCATTAGGCAAGGTGGCCTTTTGTACAAGTAAAAAGGCAAAATCCAAATTCGAACCAAATTGAAATGATGTCTTATTTTCTATTTCATCTTTCTAAAGTTTAATTTCAATCATTAAATTTTAAATTTCAAATTTCAAATTATAGATAATTAATAAATTACATGTCGTTTTTAATATTATTTAACAGGAAACAAAACACTATTTGAGACCGAAAATTTGAAGTTGATCTTTCCCAATCAATATGAGAAATGGTTCAACACAAAGTTCTGCTTCAATCCAACGATTTTAAGGTCATACTTCAGCAATGCTAATTGTAGTACACAAATCGAAGTTGAATCTAGCTACGATAATACCATAAACATACCTTAGTACTATGCTAATCATCTGCAAATATGGCTCCATACACTTTCTTTCGCATCATTAACCATGTGTTATGAAAGGAGGATGCAATATTTTTCTTTAATCTATGTTCCTTCCATTCCAGCTAATATATGACCCATCAAAAGTCAGACTGCAACATCAGGCTCCACACTCAGAACACAGAAGAAACCTGTTGTATTAACTTCACATGTAGAAAGGCCAACCGTATACTTACCTGGCGGAAATAAGTGTAAGCGCCACAAAATTCGATTATAACTTACCAATGTACCTTTGCCCCCACCCCTAAGCTTGATAAAGGTTAAACAATATACACAACTCGTAGCGCAATCAATCTTTCCAGCCTTCCTTACTTATCCGTCTTGGGGTAAAACTTTTGGCTGACATGCTAGGAGTAACAGGCAAAGAGGGTGTTTTGGGAGCCTCGACATCATCCCAATTGTCACTCCAGCTGTCATCCCATCCCGAGCCATCCTTTTGCTCTGGTTCCGTCTGGGCCTCGCCAGAAACAGGGAGTTCCATTTCTAGCTTTTGATATTTAGATATGGTGCCGTTGCTTTGGAAACGTTTTCGCTGAAAGCTCACACACACCAGAATTGAAGCTATTGCCAGTAAAGCAGCCAAAAATATGAATCCGAGAAATGGAGTCCGCCTAAAGAGATTAGTGTACGTGAACTGAGAAGTGGAGTCAGCTTCCTTCACATTATGTGCAATCAGATCCCTAAAATCAAGACTACAATCACCATTTCCAGCATTCAGAATAATGGGGTTGTCGGTTTTTCCACCTGTTATGGAAACCTTTACCTGCATGAAGACAATTCTGTAGTCAAAACCAGAGAAACAATAGGATACTTTGTAATGTTTTGCAGTAATCAAGACGAGCAATAAAACTTCATAGCCAAAACCAATCAATATGCTTTCTATTTTCTCAGACTTCTGTCGATATAGCATTATCAATCATATACTACAAGGATGAGCCTTCCTCCTTTTTTCTATAGGTTTGGAACCCTTCCTTTATAAGACCTCCACATCCCTATCTATAGGTTGCCTTCAGTCGTTCTCCCCTACGGGTCCCCTTCCATTCTTCTCCAACTCAGGCGAGTGATTAAGAATTCCTTTCCGAAGAGCGGAATCTGGAGCTTTCTAACTGAACCAATCCTTACGCTTTTCACTTGAAATCTAAAGATTCATAACTGCACAATCTTTGACCCTCTAGTCAGAGACAAAGTTCTTACTTCCGCTCCCGGCTTCGTCATTTAGTGGTAACGAGTGTCCCAAATCACTTAGGGTGCGATCACGAAGACTAAATATGTTAATATGAAGTGATATGGTAGTGTTTACAATATGAATATGAGATGATATGAGTTTATGAATTAAAAGACCAAATTACCCTCATGATGTGAAAGGTTTAATGTGATGTGAGGAGAGAGAATGTGATGTGAAAGGTTTGAATGTGAGGAGAAAATTGAGGAAAGAGGAGAGAGAATGTGATGTAAAAGGTTTGAATTGATTTGTGAGAGTGTGTAGGTATAGGAGTAATAGATGGAAAGTATTTGATATTGATATATGATATTGGATGATATTTGAGTGTAATATTGATGATATTAGTGATGTTAACGATGTTGCTGATATAGGTGATATGTGGTAATGTTAGCTTCGTGATCTAATCCATAATCAACTCAACTCGGGATTTGTCCCCGTCACTTGGATCGGCTGTATGTATATTTTCTATCATCTATGTGCCAATTATGAATTCGTGAATTACCACCTAAAGTATGCAGTTACTAATATGCAAATCAGGGTAATAAAGAAAGTATCATCAACCTCGTCGTTTGTTTCTTGTTCTCTTCTTTTAAGCAGTTTTGATGTTCAAGGAAAACAATTCAACATAAACATTACTGATTAAGATGAATCTGTTACTTTTAACAGCATCCCGCAACCTAAAGATGTTAATTTTTGCATACATGGCATGGGTAAAGTTACTAGAGCCTTCCCAAACTCTCATCCTCTTTGCCTCTGATCAGGTACAAGATGGGAAGTAATCCCAGGGTTGGCATTCTCTTCATAAAGAGAGGCACAACTTTTTTTTCCCCTTTCTTTCTTCCTCCTCTCTCCCCACCCCCACCTCCACCCCTCCAAGGAGTAATCCCATATCTTGAAATTCCGTTTAAAAGATGATATGGATAATAATCATCCGATTGCTTTTCTTAGTATTCTCCCCTCTCATGCTTGTTTTGATGCCCTAAAAGGCTCATCCCAACCTCAAATTCCTCCAACTTCACATTCGTACCCCTGATCCTTGTTTGGTTTCACAAACTTGCAAGTTGCAACATTTCCCTTGGCCTACATTCAGAAAGAACTCATAAAATAAAGGGATTTGTTGATTTTTCGTCATTAGTGGTAGCAAGGTGTTGCAGAAGCAGCAGCAATAAAATGCTTCAGAGACTAATAAATTTGCTGTAAGTCTGTGCAAGCAAGTCCCATCACATACGATATGACACTGTCTTGCGACTTTAGAGGATAATCAAACTCCCTGAACTTTTTGATAAGGCTCGGGCTTATGCATCTTTGGTAACTGATACATGCATCCAATCTATGCACACTGTGGCAATGAGTTTGGGCACTGAAACCTCATCTTCTTCAAAGAATATGGCTAAAGAGAAATCTCGTACATTAAAAACCACGGCCCTAAATTTTAGAGCGATTGCAGGAAATAGCAATGTATTCACCCTAGTGTTCAACAGTC
This sequence comes from Lobelia cardinalis, assembly GCA_028566635.1. Taxonomy (NCBI): domain Eukaryota; kingdom Viridiplantae; phylum Streptophyta; class Magnoliopsida; order Asterales; family Campanulaceae; genus Lobelia; species Lobelia cardinalis. The sequence goes on along the minus strand of JAOWAN010031462.1, from coordinate 8,022 downwards.
CGGGTTCTGGTGCATCCGTGGGATTCAAGGTAGTCAAAATCGGGATCTTAAGTAAGATCGGAGGAGGGGGGGGGGGGTAAGATCGGATCGTAAAATCGTAAGATTATACGAACTTCCTAAACTTAAATAATATAACACAATACATATACGAACTATAAAACTAGCAAGAAATTAACTAAACCTAACACTAATTTATAACATCTGAAAATATAATTGCGTAGCTGTTAAAGTTAAATAGATGCGGGGGTCTAGGTATGAATTGGGTTATCATATGTGTACTGCCCTAAAACCAGAATCTACGACTTCCGCCACATCCCGTCGTAGTCCTTGGTTCCTGGAAGATGCCAACGGGATCCTCCTCCCTTTTTTGCTCGATTTTCAGCCCCGCAAGTAGAATCGGTAGAATCGCATGGGATCGTAACCGATCTTAGAAATTTTACAATAGCTGTGATCCTAGTGCGATTTAACAAGATTTCCCTACGATCAAAATCGGGATTTTGACTACCTTGGTGGGAGTACCCACTTCTTATGATTCGGGAGCCTTTCTATATTGATGTTTCCGTGCCTTCTCGTTTTACTTCTTATGTACATATGAGGACTACTTGATCTCTCCTTCCTACATGAGTTCTCTTTTTTTCGCAAATTGTTTTATCTTTTCAAGTAAAGTGCCCTTGGCATTAGTGAAGTCATACATCTTTTACATCTTTAATGACCCACCCTTGCCTTATTACTTTGCACATGAACAATAGTCTTAAATGAAACTGTACAAGTGATTTATCTATAGCAGCCATACTAAAGTTGGTTGTTTGTTCTTCGAACAATTAATATTCAAGAAAACGAAAGGTCTCTTTTCAAAATTTTGAGAGAGAGAGAGAGAGAGGAATTCATATGAAGGTAGATCATGTGTAATCGCCATTCATATGAAGGTATGCAATGTAAGGCCTATGATGTCAAAGCTATAACTATAAAAGGCCAGACAGACATAAAAGAGCTCATGCATTGCAATATCAAAAAGGGTTTAGTGTACCTCTGTGCCTTTCTTCTCAAGGAGCTGGACTTCTGTTTTCTCTACATGTACAAAATCAGGGGCAGCAATTTTAACACTGATAGTGCTGTTTCCCTTGTTCTGGATTAAAAGTGAAAGTTCCGGAGATTCTGGAAGATCATAAAACATACATCATTTTCAACAAGAAGAGAAAGAAACAAAGTTCAGTCTGTTGGTTACTCTAATTCAATAATCTAATTAAAAAGTTAAACCAAAACAAGGGATTCGAGTTGAACCTTGGTAATTAGAAAGATCCTATCCAACAAGCTAAGTCGACCTCGCGTGAATAAAATGAGGGTTCACAAGTTTTATAGAAGCCACACGAAACTTTTGGTTTAAGTCCTTCAGCTCTGAAAGTCTCTAAAGTTCCTTCTCTATGGGACAAAGATGTGTTTTATTATGTATCAAAAGTTATTACTCCTTCCATCCCACATGGAGGGATAATTCGACTGAAACCGCAAATCAAGAAAATGGTTGAATACCTGTAAATTTCCTGAAATATCCTCAAGAAGGGGCCCATGTTTATCATTCACAAAAGAGGGAGGGTAATATTGTCACGGGGGATGAACCAAACGGGAAATGTCCAGTGGGTTAGACCAAAGAGGACAGAATCACTCTTCAAGTGGGATGCAGGGAGTATGTAATTATTTTAATTGTAATTTGCTACCCGAAAACCTTCATGGCCTGAATACTAATTCCATCTTCCCAAAACGAGTGTCCGCTTTTTTGTAAGTGAAGTTACTATATTAACCTTGCCACTCGACAATATATTTTTTGTCCACTTGCTCTGCTATAGTGGTAAATTAAGGGTGATTACCAGCATTAGTCACTAATATTGCGTATGTGTCAACTTAATTAATTTACATGAGAAGCTCAATTTAGATGCTCATTTTGAGCTGACGGAGTAGTAAGGAAAGCTGTTCTTTTTGCGAATATATGAATAGTGCCTTATCTTTACATAATTGGCCATTCCGTTAGTCAACTATTAAATTTGACCGTTATCTATCACATGCCATTACTTTCATTTATTTCGAAGGGTAAAATAAAAAATTTGCACTCAACTTCTTCTTCCCAAGTTCAGCCACCACCCATCAAACACCACCACCACCACCCATCCAACACCACCACCATCACTGTCAAACACCACCACCCACCAAACCAAAATCAAAACATCCACCTACAAATTCAAATTGCAGACTACAAATCACAAGAAACAATGAAAACTTCTGCTATAAATGCAAAATATGGATAACGCAGTTAAAGTAATGGAATCAAAGGTACAAGCTAGAACCCATTAATCAAGATACTCGCAAGAACAAATGAAAATCTCTACCAGGTATGCAGAAAACAAAGAAAACCCAGTTAATATGATGAACTCAATATGTAATAATTGAGAAATTCACAAAAACAACGAAAATCTCTACTTTAATGCAAAACATGGATAGCCCAAGAATCAAATCATTCACAAGAAACCAAATAAATGTAAGGGTAAATTACAGCAAACCCCCTCGAACTACCATGGGTTTCCGGGACACCCCCTGATGTTCCAAACCTGACAGCAACCCCCCCCCCCCCCCGGAAGTATGAAACCCGACGAGCCGGTTGATTTAGAGGATAAACTTACCTAATTACCCTTGGATTTGGCGAGGCTTTCTTCTGGGAGAATAGTGGGAGCTTGTAGGAGGATGGCTCTCTGCAGCTCTTGTCTCCCTCCTCTCCAAAATTGTGCACGTCAACTCTTCCCCATCCACACAAAGGTTGGTATAAATTCCATGCTTTCCCTTTCCATTCATTTATTCTCTCTCCTGATTCCTTCCTTTATTCCTTCCATTATTCCTTTCCTTTATCAGAGTTATATGTATTTAATATACACAACCAAATCGGGAAAGCATGTGCTAACTGATTTTCGCTTGTGTTGACTTAAAGAGTAGAAGCTTCTGATAGACAGGTTAGACTAGATTCCAATGGACATTTACTCTGGTTTGTGAGGATTGAGAAATCAACAGTTGTGTTCTCTTACGAACATGATCATAATCTGTTGAAAATAAAGTAATCAAGGCTAAACCCTAATTATTAAGTTGGTTATTTCATAGATCCGGGTGAATATCTTTTGCTAATGACCAACTGTAGAACTGAAAATGTGTTAAACATGCACCTTTTGAAAAAAAAATGGAGTTAATGACAGTATATATTATAATCATGAAGTTGACAGAAAAGGATATGCATGTTTATGCATATTAACTTGTTGAAATTTGTATATATTCTGTTACATCTGATTGTGGATGGAGAAAATGACTAGGAAATAAGTTTATGTTATGTAAGAAAAAGTTTCTGTATTTTGTGAGAGTTTTTTTGGAAGCTCTATCTTTGTATTCCGCAGAGTGATACGAGAAATAACAAGTTTTCTTGTATGCTGCAGGATGTCAACTTTTATCTTGAATATATGACATGGAGGCCAGTTTGTTGATGTTCCTCCTAAGAAGTACATAGGAGGGATCAGTACCAATGATATGAGAGATGTTGATTTAATGTCCAAGCTTGAACTTGATGACATTATTAAAGATCTGGGATATGTCCCTGACTCATGTAGGTATTATCACCTTCTTCCTGATTCTGATTTTGAAGGTGGTCATAGACACGTTGCAACTAATATTGATGTCATGAACATGTTTGCTTGTCATAATGGTAGACTTGTTATTCCCGTGAATGTTGACCATGTTTTTATGATGAATGAATCCGATCTAAATGTGGAGAGTCCTGGTGTTGAAATAGATGTTGCTAATGTTGGGGGTACTGAGGTGGATGTTGAATATTGGAATAATTTTGAGTATTGTTTATTGGATGAAGGAACAATTCCTGCAGGGCAGTATTACTCCCGGAGCGAGTTTGACGACACATCATCCACCAGTACGAGAGTCTTATAAGCAAGAATTTAGGCATGTTTTTAAGACCAAACTCAAACCAAAAGAACCATTTGTGGAAAGTGATGATGTATGTGATCCTACTTGGGAGGATATTCCTGATGAAAATATACTTAGGTCACCACATAACTCTGATGAAGCATCTTCTAAGCTTAACTTTCCGGAGTTCAATGAAGAGACTGATTTGGCGAATCCTAATCTCATATTAGGGCTGACCTTTGGGAATGTTAGAATTTTTAGGAAGGCCCTTAAGGTTTTTGCTATAAAACATGGGTTTGAGTACTCATATGTGAGGAATGATACAGATAGACTAATTGTTGTGTGTAGTGAACACTGTGGATGAAGACTACATGCCTCAAATGTGTCTGGCACTAGTACATTTAGGGTCAAGAGTTTGGTGGGACATCAACCTCATGTTTGCACTAGGAAGTATTACAATAAGAATGTTGATTCTAACTGGTTGTGAGCAATTTATAGACAGGTTGATTGATTGATGATCCTACTTGGAAGGTTTCAGCAATGAAAAATGTTGTGAGAAAGGAGAATATGGTGAATGTGTCTAGCAGTCAAGTTTATAGGGCTAAGAGAAAGGCATTGGAGGTTATTCAGGGTAATCATAGGGAGCAATACATGAAGTTATGGGACTACTGTGCAACACTAAGGAGACAGAACCCACGGAGTGCGGCTTGTATTCAAGTTGATAGGGTTTTACAGAGTGAGTAGCCTTTTTTTGAGAGGTTGTTCATAACGTATGATGCTCAAAAGAAAGGGTTCTTGGCTGGATGTAGGCCACTGATTGGTCTAGATGGTTTCCACTTGAAGGGTCCTTAAGGTGGTATTCTATTGTCTGCTGTGGCTAGAGACAGTCATAATGGAATGTTCCCTTTGGCTATTGCAATTGTTGAAGCAGAATGTAAGTCAAGCTCGATGAGGTTCTTAGGCAGACCTGAAGACAAGGGATGGTCCTTCATTTCTGATAACAAAAGGTATATACTTCTATATTACATGCACTTTATCTCAATCTGTTATATATTAAAATGATGTGTATGATATATATTGATGATGTATGTTTTAACTTGACATGAACCAGGGACTTGTTGAAAGTTTTGCTACTCTAATGCCACAAGCTGAGCATAGATATTGTGTTAGACATTTGTATGCTAACTATAAGGAGATTTTCAAGGGTAAAGAATTGAAAGATCTTTTATGGGGTGCAGCAGGTGCTTATACTCTTGAGGGTTGGGAAAATATGATGAAAAGAATAAATGAAGATAGTGTTGAGGCGTATAATTGGTTGATGAGTATTCCACCACACTTGTGGGCAAGATCTCATTTTTCATCTAGATCAAAGTGTGAAGTTGTGACAAAGAATATTTCAAAGTCTTTCAATCACTATATAAGGGAGTCCAGGGAAAAGCCTAGAATAACACTTGTGGAAATGATTAGGAAGCAGTTAATGACTAGGTTTCAATCAGAAAAGAAAAAAATTGGAAAGTACTCAGGCAAGTTGTGTCCAAACATATCCAGGATAGTTGAGGGAATCAAAGGCTAAGTCTACGGACTTTGATATCACATATGCAGGGAACAATGTGTTTGAGGTTGCAGATGGGGTAAGAAACAACATCTGTGATTTGGGGTTTAAGACTTGCACCTGCAAGAAATGGGATATTACGGGGATACCATGTGTCCATACTACTGCTGCAATCACATAGGATAAGGGTGTGTTGAAGAGTATGTCAGTGAGTATTATTGGACATCAACATGGGGTCAAGTATATGCCCCAATGATAATGCCTGTTCCAGACCAAAGTTTAGGGGAAAGAACTATCTTTGATCCAATCATGCCCCCACAATTGAGAAGATCCCCCGGGAGGCCAAAGAAAGCAAGAAGGGCACAAGATGAGGTGCTTAACCAGAATGCAGTAAGGAATATTTCAAGTAGCTTAAGATGTGGGAATTGCAACCATTTTGGACATAATGTGAGGACATGACAGTGTTAGAGCTGGACTGAGAGGGGTATGGCGAGGGAGACGAGTTGGTGGGAGAGGTCACAGGGGTGGATATAATGGAGGCAGAGGTAGAAGTGCAGATGGTATGGGTAGTAGAGGTGGCACGGGAAGCAGAGGTGGTAGAGGTGCAAGAGGTGGACTGCTAGAGGTCATAGCAACCTGTTCAATGGTACTCATAAATTTGATCACATTATACATATCTATATACTGGTTTTATGATAACTAATTGATTGTTCAATGATTTTGCAGAATGTGGAAGGGGCAAGTGGAAGTGCAGGTGCAGGGACTGGTGCAACTGGATGTGGTTCTACTTCAACTGTTTGTGATCCATCTTCCTCAGAGGTAAATAATTCCACAATATCAAAAATATATCCAACTACATAAATCCTAAACCATTTGGGTACTACTCACCTAACAATGGACTTAATGTCCATTTAATATATCAAGGGTTATTATTGGAGGTTGCAGTTGGGACTGCAACAGCTGTTAGGCAGCCACCAGTATCAACATTCCAGGTGGTGTTCACAATCTTTATAGCCATTTATAATGAAATAAAACATGTTAAAGTACGGTGTGTTGGATGGAATCAGGGACTGTGAATTAATGGCCCTTATGTTGAATGCCAACAAGATTTGGCGAAGTTTTATTCACAAGCCTAGGTTCAACTTCCGCAGTTGTTACAAGAGATGAGGAAGGCAATGCACTCTCCACATTTGCAGCTTTCTAGAGTTGCATATGATGCCTTTGTTGTGAGACCAAAAAAAGATGTGTTTTGGAACTTGTTCTTTGACTAATTTTTTGAGTTATTTTGGGAAATTGGTTTGTGTTCACAACCAAATACTTGGTATCAATCAAGAATTTGGATGTGAACCTATTAGCCAAGGTCGCACCTTTTTTGGATAATGGCATGTAATATGACATACTGGACATGTTTTTTGCTAATGTCTAATGTTCAAACTGCTCTCTGTTATAAATGCATTTCTTCTGCTCATTTATGCTGTTGGAACATTAGGGAAGTCATAATTTCATACTCTTGATGGTATTATTATAGATGAAGATTACATTTGGGGCAAATACATATTGTTCCTACTTGGTCTTGAACTATTATTGATTACAATAGCATAGTACATAATAATAGTGATTAAAAGCATCATCTTCTAAAATCTCTCTTTCCTCACTGTTGATTCCAGTTCTTGAATCTTCTTCACCATTGTTTTCTCCTTCTTTAGGTCTTCTTTTTCCTTAGCAATTTCTGCAAGATTCTTCTGCAATTCTTCAGATCCATGAGCCTCTAATGCTAAGATCTTCTCCCTCAAATCAGCATTGATCTTCAATACAACCTTGGCAAAATCTTTATATGGTGATGGAACTGGTGGCTCATACCAACCACCAAAAAATCACATGAACACCTATTGTAATTAGCACAACCATAGAACCTCCTTCCTGGGTTATCTTTCTTGAATGAAAAAACAAGAGGTGCCATGTCTCCACTCTAGCATTGCACAAATATGATTGGATTTTGAGAACTTGAATTGCACGAGCTTTTCCCCCTTTTTTGCAGGTTGCTAACTCTGTTCTTGGTGAGGGAATGGTGGTGAGAGAAAAATCAGAAGGGAGAGAGAGAATAGGATACTTCTAAGGGGTTATATAGTGGTGAATTGATTGATAGGGACATAACCAAAGTTTAGGGGTGTTTCATGGAAAAATAAGGAGAAAGTGTAGGGGGTTTAAAAGATGTTTACCCAATTAGTTATGCCCACGGGTAGTTTCGGTATCAACATTTCAACTGCCAACGTAAAAATACCACTATTAATCTGAAAGTGCCTCTAAATCAACTAGGTCGTTGGGTTTCATACTTCCGGGGGGGGTCATGTCGGGTTTGGAACATCAGGGAGGTGACCCGGAAACCCATGGTAGTTCGAGGGGGTTTGCTGTAATTTACCCTAAATGTAAACAAGTAGAACCCAATTAATCTAATATTGGAGTTTATACCCAAAAATGTTTAACTAAGGATACACAACTCTCTCTCTCTCTCTCTCTCTCTCTCT
>JAOWAN010031455.1:0-18573 GCA_028566635.1 Lobelia cardinalis | reverse complement strand
CTCTGTGGATCGACCCTGCTTGCCCTGTCTACAAATCAATTGTAGATAGTATAAGTTAGGATTTTATCTTTGATGAATTCGACACTCGTCAAATTTTGGCTTACCCAGAATTTGCTTAGATTCACCAAGATCATTCGTAGCAAACCGTTCTGATAACTGCTTCTTTAACTTGTTCACTTCATGAGCACAAGCACCTACTATTAGCATGTCATCAACATATAACATCAATATAATATAACTATTTCCAAACTTCTTAAAAGAGCAACAATGGTCAGCACTACATCTAATAAACCCAATCTTATGCATAAATGAATCAAACTTCATGTACCACTGTCTCGGAGCCTGTTTTAACCCATATAAGCTATTCTTTAATCCACATACAAGCCTCTTGTTACCTTCAGACACATAACTTTCTGGCTGTTCCATATACATTTCCTCTCCAAGGTCTCCATGTAGCAAGGCTATTTTTACATCCATATGCTCTAAAAACGAGTTCTCTTCTGCTGTTAAACTCAACACCATCTTGATAGTGGTAAGCTTTACGATAGGTGTAAAAACATCAGTATAATCAACATCGTACCTCAGCTTATATCCCTTGAAAATGAGTCATGCCTTGTAACGCTTGCTACTATCTGCCTCATACTTTAATATTCTGTATACCCACATGTTATGCAATGCCTTCTTGCCTTTCGGGAGCACAAGAAGATCTCAAGTTTCATTATTTCTCAACAAATCCATCTCATCATCCATAGCAAGCTTCCACCTGTCAAAGTTTCTACTCTGACTTGCCTATGCATAACTCTGAGGCTCTCCATTATCAGTCAACAATAGATAATGTAAAGCGGGTGAATACCTATTTGGCGAATGACACTATCTGCTAGATCTTCGCATCAAAACTTCTGGTGTATTAGGTTCTGCCTCATCATCCCGATTATCTATTTTGTTGGAAATATCCAACTTGACAACCTAAGGACTCTCATTTTGAGTACTGTACTGTCAATATCTGACGCACCCAACCTGTCCTTGTACATAACTTGTTCATTAAATATGACATCTCTACTACGAATGATTTTTCGATTCTGATCATCCCAAAATCTATAACTTAACTCATCACCACCATATCCAATAAACGTGCATTTAACAAATTTAGCATCTAATTTACTTTAAGCAGTAACATCAACATGAACATATGCAACACAACCAAATAGCCTAAAAATGACAATGTTACATCCTTGCCACTCTCCGGTATGCCATTCTCCAGAGGAACTGACGACTCTCTATTTATTAGGAATGCAGTCGTGTTAACTGCATGTACCCAAAACATTTTAGGCCACCCGCACTTCAATCGCATGCTCATTCAGTGATCTGTTCATACGTTCTGCAACTTCATTCAACTGCGGGGTTCTTATAGGAGTTTTCTCCATACGAATACCATTCGACACATAAAACTCCTTGAATATGTGAGAAAATATTCTGCACCATTGTCTGACCTCAGACATTTCATCTTTAGTCCTGTTTCTGTTTCAACAAGGGATTTCCAATATCTAAAGGCGTAAAAAGCATCAAATTTAGTTTTTCAAAAAATAAACACATACCTTCCTGGTGGAGTCATCAATGAAGGTCATAAAATATGACACACCACCAAGAGATGTCACTGGCACTGGTCTCATAAATCACTATGCCCCAACTAGAGTTTGGCTTCTTCAAAGTCATGTCGATTTTCGAGAAACTAACTCTCTTTTGTTTCCCAAACACACGGCCTTCGCATAAACCGTCATCATCTGTCTTTATGCTTGGTAATTTCCCCTTTGAACTCAGCACCTTCATCACCTTCTCACTCATGTGGCCAAGTCGATAATGCCACAAATATGCATCACTCTTTTCTCCTACAAGTGCAATGCTATCACAAGTGTTCTTTGTTATATACAGTGTCCCCTCCTTTCCTCGAGCTACTACCATAGCCCCTTTGGTTATCTTCCAGGTACTACACACGAAATTCACATTATAACCATCACTTTCCAATGGAGATTAAATTCTTCCTCAAACTCGGAATGTATCTCACTCCACGCAAATCCCAAACAAGCCCAATCGACGTCTTTATCTGAAAATCTCCCTTTCCTTCAATTGACGATAGCTCATTATTAGCAAGTTAAACCACGCCAAAGTCTTTCGCTATATAATTCTTCATTATATCGCGATCACTACAAGAATGGAACGATGCACCGGAATCCAAAACCCACAGTTCCAACGGACTGCTCGCGCTCAAGACCAACGCATCATTGACCTTTTTTGTTGCTGCATTAACAGAATTTATGTCTCTCACTAGTTCCTAACACTTATTTTGGTAGTTTTCGAACTTATCACAATTGAAGCACTGTACTTGATCTGGCTGATGTCCTTCTTCAGTTTGTTTCTTCCTCTCGACCTCGATCTTCCCCGATTCAAATTCAACATGTATTTGGATCCACGCTCAATGCTGATCTAGAAGCGACACTCGATTATTTTTTGTAATGTTCTTCACTGATAATCAAATCTCTAACGTCATCATACTTAAGTTTTGTCTTCTTCGTTGTTGCACTAATTGATATAACCATTCTGTTCCATCTTTCAGGAAATTATGACAACTAAACTAGGGCTTTAATCTTATCTACAAAATCAATCTCGACCGAACTCAAATTTTCTTTTACCTCAGAGAATATGTCGATATGATTTTGCACTCCAGTAACTTCTGCCATTCTCATATTCAATAGCTTAAGCAAAGGGCGTACTTTGTTTACTGCCGATGGCTTCTCGTACTGATTTGACTGCATCTGCATCATCTCCAATGCTTCTTCGCAATACTCTTTGTCAATCACAACCGTACATCACTCTTCGCCTTCCCATCCAACAAATTCTAACCCTTGTCTTTCATTGTATTTGGCTTCGTATCCATAGGCAGATATATATCTTTACCGTACAAGTAATCCTCGATTGACATCCTCTAAACCCCGAAGTTCGCTTCGTCGAATTTCTCCACCTGTGTTTTCTCTTCATTCGACATAACTGCTCACTCCCACAAAGTCCCTGAAACCCATAACGCTCTGTTATCAGGGGAAACAACACATGTGTTTCTGCAGTCATGCGAAACAATGAAAATAATAATTCAAAGCACCAAAAGAACACAAGAATTTTTGTTAACCTAGTTCACTCAAGAAATGGCTACTTCTGGAAGCTCTAACAAGCCAGAATTCTGCACTATCTGGATCGATGAATACAACTCAGAAATTTTCTAAAAGCACTCTCTCTCTAGGTTTTCTACTTTTAGGGTTCTCTCTCTCTCTCTCTAAGTTTTCTGCCTTTAGGGCTCTCTCTCTATTTTGCGGCACACACTACAATGGGAACACAAGGCTATTTAAAGTCTGAAACTCGAACCCCAAAACCCTAGGCAATAGTTCCTTTTCTAGAATGCAACTATATCACAATTGTGACCTAACCAATCATGGTCGTGACCTTCTCTCGGGTGAAACTCGCCAAATTGTACAGTTTGTAGTATCAGCACGAGCGTGATCATATCAGTCACGGTTGTGACACCCTCTTTCCTGCCTAGTGCCCCATTTTGTCATTCAGATTCTATAACCAATAATAAATGCAATATAATGATCATGATTAATTAAAATAATAAATGAGGTGAATTGGGACATTAGCATTAAAAACTAAAAAGTGCCTAGTATTTTGAAAGAAATTATCTCTACTGAAAGGGTTAACTATAAAAAAGGAATGCGTACTATCACTTTAACTCAAAAAAAAGTATCGTACTATTTTCACTTCAAAAAAAGGGTGTGTACTATTATTAATTCATGAAAAAAAGGATGTGTACTATCATTAATTCATTAATTTAAACCTCATCCGACCCAATTTCCTCCAATTTAAAGAAGATATGAGTTGTTTAATATTCAAGAGAGTTGGATCGGATGGGGTTTAAATTGATTCTTGAATCGACTGAGGTTTAAATTGATGAATTAATGATAGTACACATCACTAAGAAATAGTATGATAACCCTTTTTTGAGCTAAAGTAATATTACCGACCATTTTTTATAGTTAACCCATATTGAAAAGATAAGGGACAATTTCATAATTGGTCCTTGAAGAATATCATAATTCATGAATAGTCTCTTATCTTTCGCAATCAATATTAAAGATTAAAGTTTACAAAATACGGACAAAACTGGCCCAATCATTAAAGCTCCATCAATTTACTATGTTAAATCACATGTGCCTCTTACATTCCCTCATAACCAAGGGTATAAAGGAAAACATAAGAAATATTCTTCTTCTCCCTAAACAATCTTCAAATCAGGGTTCATATTCATGAGAAAGAAACCCAGAACATCACTTGAAAAGCACCAAAAACAAAAATCATCAGATCTGTTTTGTGAAATTAGATCTCAAAATCAAATAAGTAAAACTCACAAAACTCGCTCAAGAGCACCAAAATCAATTTCCTCGGCTAGCAGAACTTCACTTTCTCGGCTACTAACTCCCAACTCCTTGAGGTTTTCGTTCCTTTGCCATCTCTGACCACCATGACCGTGGTCATTCCTTGTCGTCTTTTTGTAGTTATTCCTAAAATGTCACCACTCAAGATCTAAAATCGTAAAGGAATTTAACTTTAAAACTAATGAGATTTGGCTTAAACCATCGATCGACATTCTCTTGCTTATCAGCTCTCACGAGAGAGAGAGAGAGAGAGAGAGAGAGAGAGAGAGAGAGAGAGAGAGAGAGAGAGAGAGAGAAAGAAAGAAAGAAAGAAAGAAAGAAAGAAAGGGAGAGAGAGAGACCACCAAAATCAAATCTCAAAATCTGGGTTTGCAAATCTTGAAATCAAAGTTCATTGCCGATTAAGAAACCCAGATAAATTTAGAAGTGAACATCCCCAGAAACTAATGAAATTCCTCCGAGTGTCATGATCACCGGAGCAAAACCCAGCTCGCCGGAGAGCATCGGAGGAGGAGAAGGAAGCCGATAACAGAGAAAAGTAGCAAAAAGACTGTTGGGAAATTAGTGAAGTTGATATCCTGGATAATCTTAGAAGTCGCAAATCGAATTCGCTTTCAGATTGAATTATTTGTCGTTCAATCGGATAAAGTCTAAGATTCAAGAGTTTCGATTTGTATTTGTTCTGTGTTTCAGGGAGGCCTCTGCAGAATCGACTAGGGTTTTGATATATCCTAGAGTCAACCGCTAAACAACTGCCAAAGGGCAGTTATTGGACATAACTCCCAAAGGTAGTTTAGGCAAATTTCGGACATAACTGCCAAAAGGCAGTTTTTCCTTCCTTCAGACCGAAAAATCAATTTTCTGTGACGATTTTAATGAAGCATAAAGTCTGGAAATAAAAAATTTACAAGTTGACCTGGCAGCTCCCTTGGACCCCGCTTCTGCCGGGGGCTGCCGCTCCCGGACCTCCGCCACAGTTCAGGTTTACTAATACTCGTTATAATAAGCAAATAAGTGTGCACTCTTATTTGCATATTGCAACGAGCAATATTTTATTAATCTCTAATTACACTAAAACACCAACAAATATTAGGATGTATATGAATACTTGTAAAATAGTAGTGTTAAAGTGAGAAAATATAAATTCGTATTTTAGGAAACCAACCTACTAAACAAAAAAGATTTTATTTTCAGAAAGCGCGAAAATGTGTCTAGCGAATGCTGCCGAAGTGTCTTTATCTCCCAACTCGATCCACATTTCTTGCCTTTCGTTTCCAATCTCATTTCTCTATCTCCAAGCTCTGAATGTAACTCCCTCTTAACTTTTCCTTCTTGCTGCACATTCATCTTCACCAAATTCCTGCTACCCCAAATTTGTCAACATCTCCAATTTGATTTGTAGTTCCTTTATCACCACTACTTCCACATTCTTTATAAAGACATTTTATGTTCCATTTCCTCAGCATTTCCTTTAATTTTCTCACCTTTTGCAGCAGCCTATATAAACCCTGCCCATCATTCCACTTCCATTGATAATAAACTTGGGATCATATATTTAGCCAGCAATCCATAAGCTTAAATGGTTTGGGCCCCCAATCCATTTAATAAGTTGACAATGATCTGTTACTATTCTCTCCATAACCTGAACCCACCAAATTTGGCCATTTAGACCATACCATGTGAATCCTTCCCCCAACCATGGTTAACTCACTCAAGTTTCCATTGAGAAGGAACTTAATTGAGATCAGTAACCCCCATACCATGTGAATCCTTCCTTTCACTAACGTTTCTCACTGTATATTCTCAGATTAATTAAAGATATATCCAACATCAATCTCAAATTTTTAAATAATTGGTTCAAAATTACTTTGGGTTTTAATCTATCTTTAATTTATTGAATTTTAAATTTTAATCTTTGGATAATTTATAACTAGTATAATTGCTGATAAAGTTAATATAATCTAAATAATAATTTATATTATTTTTTATATTACCATTTTCGTATTACTAAAATTAAACTTTATAATGTCATTTTTCATAAGACACTAAAAATGATGCTATAATATCACAAATGACATTATAATTTCAATTGATCACATTTTGTTTTAATGTCATTGAATTGTGCAAATGCCACTAAATTAAAATTTTATATGTCATTTTTAAAAAATGACACTAAAGTTAATGCTATAGTGTCATTTTCTTATCGAATGAAGTGTCATGCTACATTTCATCAAATATCTCTAGATGTATTTTGAGTATCATTTATAGGCATAATTTTAGTAATTTAAAAATGTTATTTTTCTTGTAGTGAGATATATTTTAAATATATACAACCATCTAAGAAACTCTTTACTCCAATAACGAAATTCTCTCTCTCTCTCTCTCTCTCTCTCTATATATATATATATATATATATATATATTACCATAAATCCCATAAAATACCCCACGATTTAGTATTATTTAATTTTTATGTCAAAATAATATTAGGAAAATTTCCATCCATGTAGAAACATAATTAAATGTTTTGCATGTTGTATATAATCTTGTGAATTTCTTTTCTAAAAATATTCTAAATGCATCAGAAAATTTTCACTTTAAATTTTTACATGATCGAATAACTATTTGAACCATGAACATTTTAATTATCCTAAAAAATAAAATTAAATAAGAAAAGTGAAAGGTAGTCAAGATAAATGGAAAAAATATTGCAAATGTGCCGAAATTTATGTTGTGCATCCGTTGCTTTGGAGTTCGGATCTTCTTTTCCAAATGGTGTCTCACTCCCTTCTCATTTTTCCAAAACCTCATCTCAACCGTTTAAAAGATGACCTTAAAATTTTAAACGCTAAATTTTAATATAGGTGTCAATTTTTAATAATTATGGAACATGAGATGAGATATCAATTCCGATTTGTTGCTTTGGGAAGCAAATTTGGATGTAGGGAGCTGAGCCTAGTTCGAACGAGGAGGTTGAGTCGAGTCAAACTAAACTAACTCGAGTTGATTTATGAAAAAATATAAAATACTCAACTCATGACGAGTCTAGAAGTGCTCTAGCACTCGCGATTGCGCTCCAATCAAAAATCTAAATCAAATCGGACTAAAAACATCAACGTTCATATTCTTTTGTATTGAAACTTCATTTAAATGAATGATAATAATACATGTGCAAAAGAGCTTTTGTGAATGGAGTCCCTGTCCAGACCACAAAACTTGCTCATATATATATATATATATATATATCAATATATTAAACATACAAATACAATGAATGGAAGATAAATGTACATCATGCATGAATGTACAAAATGTATGCATGAACTCTATTATCCCCTCAAGTTGGAGCACGAAGATTCATAATGCCCAACTTGACGAGTAAAGACTGAAATTGTCGACGACCAACACTACCAGATAAATCGATTTAGCGGCGGACAATAGCGACGAAAATTCGTCGCTAAATTTCATCAGCAACGGAAAACTGTTGCTAATATTCGTTGCTATATTTGGTCACTAATTGCGACTGGAAGAAGTTTGCCGTCGCTTTTTTTTTAATTTGCGACGGCAAAAAGTCCGACGCAGTCTTGCGACGAAACCATAGCGACGGATTCCCGTCGCTAAATCCATAATTAAAAATAATATAAAAATTAGAAAATTTATCATTCAACGACGGATTTCGGTTGCGATAAATAATTTATTTTATATTTTTAAATAAAAATCAGCGATGGAGTGCAGTCACAATATGTAAAAACACGTCGCTAATTTTACAACGCCTAGCAATGGAATTTCGTCGCTAAGGTTACTTTTAAAAAATAAAAATAATTAAATATAGCGACGAATTTCGTCGCTAATCATGCATATTTATTAAAAAAAATAATATTTATAAAATTCTAATTTACAATAAAATTCTACTGGGGATGGGAGGAGGTGGAAGGCCGGTCGGAGGGGTCCTAAACAACTGATCGATGAAATCATCAGCCAGATTTTGCCGTACAGTCGAATCTGGATCTAAATGCTTATTGGAGAGCTGCACGTTGGGTGTCTGCATGTACTAGGTCGAGACGAAGTAAGGCGACGGCTGGAGCCGTGCCGCAGCAATGGCAGCATGCATCTGCGCCGTGATCCGAGCCTGAAGTCTCGGTTGGAGATCGAGCTCCAACTGAGCTCTCAACTCAGTCTGGTTCTGCGCGTACTTGGCTTCCAACTCAGCCCGATCCTGCGCATGCTTGGCTTGCAACTCACTTCGTTGACGGGCTAGCTTCTCCTCGAACTCTTGTCGCAGTTGTGCCGCTACCCGCGCCTCCATCTCTTGAGCTGACTGGGGCGAGATCTGAGAGCTGCTGCTGGAAGTTGATGCGCCGCGTCGCCTCCGAGACTCTAACCCCAACACCTGAGTCCCGCTATCCCCAAAATCATACACTCGATCCGAGTGAGTGTGCCGAAACCCTCTTTGTACCTCGTACTACAACGCAGGTTTGATGGGTCGTGATTTCGAGGTACTACTCCTTGCTTCCCCCTCTTGCCTACTAGAGGCGGCTCGAGATACCTTCGCCTCATAGTAGCTCGACTGCAATTTAAAGTTTTTAAAATGTTATATTATTGCGACGGAAGATGATAATGTGTTGCAGATGATAATTAGGTTGAATGACTTCTATCTCATGCGAAAAAGCACTGGCACATATGCATCGTGAATGTCTTCTCTTTTATAAATGCTAAGTTATTTGGTGTTGATGAAGTTTCAGCAGCACCTCCCCATGTTTCTCCAAATACACGACCTAGACATGGTTGAATAAATCCACATTTAGTATGCATTCGTAAAACAAATGGAAGTACTGCCAAAATTTCACCAACATCAAGTAACTAGCATTCGTCAAAGAAAAGTCATTCACAATACATACACATACTCGATGTACATTTTCAAAGGTCAAATTGACAATTCAAGAACAAATAGTACATGTCGTACAACTTGTATGCTCTAATGGCCTCCTAGTTTCTAAGCATTCTGAATTGCAACTTAATACAGAGTATGTACCGAACGCAACGGTACATTGAGGAGTATGATCTCAGCATGAATAAGTATGTGATACAATATTGTAACATCAGATGATAAGGGTTGGATTCTAAAGTGATTCGAATATCACAAGCATGTCCACAGTCATACAACATGCTTATGCTCAATCAAACGGGTCTCTAAGCATGCTCAACTATTCTCTTTAATTATTTTTACAAATATCGCACAATGACGATACCTTTATCAGGTGAATTTTAGTTACACTATTATCCCTACTGTTTAATAATTGACATTTTAATCCCTAAAGTTTGAGATTTTTACACTTTAATCCCCTAAATTTAACTAAATTACACTTAACCCCCATTCTGAAAAAATTTGAGCAGCATTTCTCCTAAACATTGACGTATCCCCAATATTTCAACATGTCGAAAAAAACAAAAGAAATTAGAAAATATTTATATTGTATATTCACATGCATAGCAATAATAACCTAACATACATCAAACATATATAGGGCGTACACGCTTAGCCATACATATAGAGCCAGCACCACCTGGGAACTTCTACGACAAACGTTGGCCACTGTCCCCAATTTTCTAACAAATAAAGGGCGTGCTACACCTATGTTCATATTAGGCTCAGTCCACATATAAAAAACCTAGCATGCATCAACAGATAATGGGGAGCTCTACGCCAAATGTGGGCAAGTATCCCCGAATTTCTAATAAATAAAGGGCGTGCTACGCCTGTGTTCTTACTAGGCACCGCCCACACATAAAATCCTAACAAATAATTCTTTGTTATTATATATATATATATATATTATTAAGTAATTTATCGTATTATTTTTCAAGTCTTCAATCAATTAATAACACCTCAAAATATTTATCAATCCTATATTAACTTCTTTAGATCCCCGATCAATTGATCAATATTAGTTAAGTAATTAATCATAATTACTGTTGATTCTATATTATTTTCTAAATCGTCAATCATATATAACTTTCTAAATTCTCAATGACTTTATAAAACCTAAAAATATTTATAAATTCTAAAAGTTTTAATGAATTCCAAATTCATTTTTAAAACCTAGATCAAATTATAAACACTAATTACTAGTTAATCTTATTAACATTAGTTTTATTTTCTATTTTTATTTCATGTTTTCATTTCTTCTTTTATTTTCTTACTTTTATTTTTATTAAATCTATTTTATTAAATTTATTTTTTATTTCTGTTATATTTAATCTATTTTTTATTTGATGTTTTAAATTCTTTTTTATTTCTATTTTTATTAAATCAACTTTTTATTTAATCAATCTTTTTTTAGTGTAATCAATCTATTTTTTTATTAAATATGATTTTTATTAAATCTATTTTATTGAATTTATTTTTTATTTCTATTTTATTAAATTTATTTTTTATTTATGTTTTAAATTATTTTTTATCTCTATTTTTTATTAAATCTGTTTTTTATTAAATCATTTTTTATTATATTAAATCTATTTTTAATTAAATTAGTTTTATGAAATTTATTTTTTATTTCTATTTTATTATTTTTTCAGTTTTAATTTTTTGTTATTTATTTTAATTTTAAATTACAAATAATACCAAATAAGTCACAAAAATTATAGAAATATTCAAATAATTCATAACTATTCATATAAGTTAAGAAATATTCATATAAATTCAAATAAATTCAGAAATGTTCATATAAATTGAGAAATAATTACAAAGGTGGGGGAGGGGCTCGAAGAACATACCCGTGATGCGAGTATTCCATGAAGCAAAGCGAGAGTGAGCGCTGGAGTGACGCGAGAGCGAGAGCGAGAGTGAGAGTGAGAGTGAGAGTGAGAGAGGCTGAGAGAGTGAGTGAGGGAGGGAGGGGGAGAGTCTACGATCGGAGAGGGTGAGAGGCGTGAGAGATCGGTCGGAGAGTACGGACTGGAGAGCTAGTGTGAGTGAGAGAGGGGGAGAGGCGAGAGAGGGAGTGAGTGAGAGTGGGAAACTGATAGAATGAGGGAAAGGAAAAGAGAGTTTGCAATTTCGATAGGGTAAAAAAAATTGCGACGGAATCCGTCGATGTAGTACAAAAGCTTGCGACGACCTTCGTATTATCACGTCGCTAGGCTATTATAATATTGCAATAGCATCTACTTTTTTGCAACGGATTCTGTCTCAATGTTTGGCGCCAATTTCCTGACAATTTTTCGCGCATGTTTAGCGACAGAGTTTGAGTCTTGCGACGACGTAGTATCTGGTTTGTGACGGAGTCCGTGGCTAATTTTGAAAGACTTTTTATTGAATGACCTTTGACCAAACAACGACGACACCTTCCCTTTTAGCGACGACTTCCGTCGCTAGTTAGCAACGCAAAATTTTCGTCGCAATTTCTTTCATAGCTAGTCTCTATTTTTCTAGTAGTGCAAGTGCCTTAGTCAAAATGTCAGCCAATTGAAAAGACGTATGTACATAGGCAGGCGTACTTGTTCCTCGTATAATTTCATCACGAACAAAATGACAATCGATCTCAATATGCTTTGTGCGCTCATAAAAAACAGGATTATTAGCAATGTGTAAAGCTGCTTGACTATCACAGTGCAAAGACTGGTTGAGACAGACTAAGCCCCAAGCTGTGCAACAAACCTTAATTTTAAACATAAAATTTCATACGTAGCGGAAGCCATAGAACAATATTCATCCTCTACCGAAGAACGGGAGACAGTGGCCTGTTTCTTGGTCTTCCAAGAAATGGGAGAACTACCAATAAAAATGAAATAAGCTGTAAGAGATCGCCTGGTCAAGGGGCAACTCGCCCAATCTGCGTCACAAAGAGCCTATAAAGAAAGATCACAATCACCACGCAACAAAATCCCTTGACCAGGACTATATTTTAAGTAACGAACAACCCGAAGAGCTGCCTCCCATTGAGACTCCGTGAGACGATGCATAAATTGTGCTAAAATATGAACCGAATAGCAATGTTCTGGATGAGTAATGGTAAGATAAATATTAGTTGTCTGATAAGACTCCGATAGCGTGCTGGTTCAGCCATTGGAGCATCTGAAGCCAAAGCGAGATGGTGATTCTCTGCCATGGGTAAACTAGTCAGTATAGCAGCAAGAAGCCCGATTTTAGTCAAAATATCAATAGCATACTTTCGTTGACATAGGAAAATTCCGCTGGCATTTCGCACAACCTCAAGACCAAGAAAATATATAGGTTTACCCAAGTCCTTCGTACGGAAACAATCACTAAGATAGGCCTTGAATTAAGCAATAGTAGCACTATCATTACCAGCAATAACAAGATCATCAACATAAACTAAGAGACTCATAGTAACAGATCCCTTCTTATAAACAAAAAGTGAGTGATCAGATGGACTAGCATGAAAACCATAAGTACTCAAGGCACTAGCAAGCTTGGCATACGAAGGGCTTGGCGGAGACCGTATAACGACTTTCACAATCGACACACCTTCCCAGGAGCACCAACATTAAAACCTGGAGGAAATTTCATATAAATTTCTTCTTCAAGATCTCCATGAAGAAACGCATTATGCAATCCATTTGATGTAATTCCCGATTCTTAGCAGCAGGAACAGCGAGAAAAGTACACACCGTCACCATCTTGACTGTAGGAGCGAAAGTCTCAACAAAATAAATTCCTTCAACCTGATAATTACCAACGATAACAAGTCGAGCCTTAATCGTTCAATTGAGCCATCTGATCGATACTTGATGCGGTATATGTTGGAGTTATGCCCTAGAGGCAATCATTATTTAGTATCATGGCATTATTTATGTGTATTTATTTATATATTTGGCATATATTTATTATGACAAATAATGGATGATTATTTAATAATAAAGTCCTTTGAATAAATTGTTATTCATAAATTACCCTAATCAAGTATTATCACCAATAAAGGCAGTGATAATGCAATCAAGATTAGCATGTGTATGGATTGATATATTGATATCTATATATAGACATGGGTACAACATTAAGGATAATGGTGTACTGATTGACCCGCTATGAGAATGCTACATGTGAGTGTCATAAGCGATTAATTCTCATAGTGATAATGATGAGCTTAATCGATCCTTCGACTTGAAGTCACTACAAGATTCTAGATGAGGAGTCGTATACTTTAATGCTGGTTAAAGCTTATTCGACAACAGGAGAGTGATGACACAAGTTATTGAGTATGCCACAAATCATGCTGAGATATGTGAGTGATGTAGACAGGATTTGTTCCTCCTATTTAACGGGAGTATAATATTCGAGGGCCCCTTGTGAGTAAGACTTGAGTAAATGCATGGCCGTGCTCGAATAAGACGATATATGATATTGTGTTCATTCGCTTATCAAGTTTACTTGGAGATCAAGAAACCTAAATTAAACTATAACAAGGATGACACGTTCCATGCCTTGTATTTAATTGGATATTAGAACAAAATGATTAATTCAATTTAGTCACAAGTTTTCAGTTGCTTTTAGTCTACTGATAACTCTAATTATCTGGGTGACGATGACGTACTGCTAGGTACCAATCATTGTTTATATTAATAAATATAATTTATTAATATTCAGCTTAATTAGGGGCCATTTGGGTCACGCGCAATGAACATGAAACGAATTGGATATGAATTGGACCTTCTAGGCCCAAGTTTGACTTTAAGGGACCCAAAGTGCACAAAAGAAAAAAAAAGTTGGAAACCCTAGGGAGTACTCCCTAGGGTGACCGGTCGCTATAAAGGGTTAAGAACCCCTAGAAGCTTTGATCTTATGGGTGTGTCTCCTTTTCATATTTTACAGAGAATTGTTCTTCCTAAAATTCATCTAATTCATAATCCATATTGTAGAAGGTTTCTTGACGGTCAGGATCTTCAAGGCCTTGTTAATTACTATCACAAATTAACAAGAGGTTGATTCGTTGATTGTTCGTGTGGATACCATTAAGGATAGTGGGAGAAATCTTTGCGAATCTGCAGTGGATCTAGAAGCGTTTCTGAAAAATTGATTAAACCGTTTGTTCCGTAATTCAAAGGTAATTCTCTTAGCACGAATTATGTTCATTTGCATGGATTCCTGGAAGGATTTGGGATTTAATTTTTTATTTTCCATTGCATTGGTTCCCCAAATACCTAACAGTATACCTACATATAACCAATAGCAGATTTACCGGGATGCTAAATCTTCAACTGTTCATGTATGATTATCCTCCAATGCTCTTACTTCCTCTTCCATATCTTTTTGCCAGCGTGTATCATGTATTGCCTCTTTAAAGGATTTAGGCTCGACTTCAGCTGATATAGTTACAAGAAACTGACCATGGGCAACAAAAAAATCATTACAATTCACAAAATGTGCTATAGGATAGGGAGTACCTGAGGACTTGGTTGGTGTGGGGTTAGCTGTGTCGGGGGGAGTCAATGTCGTGTGGATCACATAATTATGATATTGAACATTTTGAAATTTCTGACGATGACCTTTTCCGAGATCATCATCGACCGTATCATTACCCTGTGCATCTGTCGGTACCACATTCCCTTGTGCTTCCTCAAACCCGCGACGATCAGGTTCCTCTTGTTGCGCTGCCAAGTCACTACCATGACTCCCCAATTAATCAGCCTCAACATCACGTTGCCCCTGATCGACGGTTTGCTCATTGTGCTCAATAGTAGTTTTAACATGTAAATCAATTTCAATATCTTGCTCAATTCCCATTTGTTGCTCATGTCCAGTTTGCTGTCCTGAACCTTTCTGTTGCTGCTCAGGATTGGGGCTCACAAGCTCTGACTGCTCCTCCACAACTTGTATATAATCATTTTTAACACATCTTTGCATTATCAAGAACTCTACTAGTCTCTTCAGGATATAACGAGTGTACTCCCTCTAACACTTTATGATTAGCCAATGGAAAATATCCTCATAAAACTTCACATCTCGAGATTGAAAATAGTCTCCCGTCAGTTGCCAACCATTTTTCCGAAGGGGTTGCCAAGAAAAATACAAATACGACTTTTGCTATCAAATTTATCACGAGAATTAAGATTCTTTGCATAACACAAACATCCAAAAACACGAATTGAACTAAGATTAGGCACATGTCCATAAAGTAACTCAAAAGGTGTCTTTCCTTTGTTTACTCAGGAAGGAGTTCTATTGATAAGATACGCAGCAACTAATACACATTCACTCCAAAAATCTATAAGCAAACATCCTTGAAAACGCAAAGCACGGGCAACATTGAGAATATGACGGTGCTTGCGCTCTCCTCTAGCCTTTTGTTGAGGTGTTTTAACAATAGAAGTTTGGTGGATTATCCCGTTTTCCAGAAAATAATTTTCAAGTCCCTTAAATTCAGTACCATTGTCACTACGCAGAATTTGACCCTTTTATCGAATCGATCATCAATCATGGCAAAGAAATTTAATAACAAATGAGGCACTTTCGCTTTAGTTTTCATTAAATATACCCAAGCACACCTTGAAAAATCAATCACAATGGTCAAAAAATACTGTGAGCGACAAGATTGATTCGCACGATAAGAACCCCAAACGTCACAATGAACCAAATCAAACATATTATCTGCCTTATTATCACTCAACGGAAAAGCATTTCTGGTTTGCCTAGCTCTGTGACAAATATTATAAGGTTTAATACCTAAATTATTTTTATTTTGACTAAGTTGGGGTAATCTCTCCAAAACTTGCAACGAAGGATGGGCTAGCTAGCCGTTTGTGCCACAACTCAGCAGTTTCCAATCTTGACACGAAATTGACACTAGTAGTATCCCAAGGGACAAGTAGTATAACCCATCAACTAGCTTACCCACACCAATCTTCGTCCTCAAGATACGATCCTGCACAACACATTTAGAGTTTGTGAATTGAATGCTTAATTGTTCCTTAGACAACAATTGAGAAACTGACAATAAGTTCCAATTATAATTTGGCACAAGTAGCACGTTTTCCAAAGTTATTAGTGGCATGTATATTTTCACCATTGGGTAACCCAACCTTAATAGGTCGAATAGCACGACAAGAGTCGAACAAACTCTCGTCACAATAAACATGATTTGATGCTCCAGTGTCACTAATCCAAATGTGAGTAACCTTACCATTTAAGAGAATATGGTTCGTAGTGGCCTGTACCTCACCATCACCATCACCATCATTAGCCTTGGTCGGTTGAGCAACACTAGTTGATGCTTCTATTCCTCTTCCATGACCTTCTCTCCCCCATCCTTCGGGGTAGCCGTGTTTAGCATATCAGTGTTCTTCAGTGTGTCCTGTCTGAGAACAAAAGGTGCACTTCAATAATGGACGCTCTCGCGGAGCCCCCTATTTTCGGCCCTTGCGATACACCATTGGGAACAACAAATGCCATCTGAGTCATGTCATCGGTTCGTCCAACAGTCATGTTTCGAACCTCCTCCTCCTGCACCAGCCTTGAGTATACTTGGTTAAGAGATGGCAGAGGCACGCTCTATCCCCAAGAGACTCGAACGAACAGTGGCATAATACGCCTCAAGACCAATAAAAAATTCCCGAACTTGATCTTCCTAGCATCGTTTTCGAAGCAAAGTGGTGAGTCCACACTTGCAACCCGAGCATAAACATATTGGCAATGCATCAAAATCATTTACATCATCCCTCAATTTCCTTAATCGACCATAGTAAGTCATCATGGACTCACCGGCTTGTTTTCTTTGCATTCAAATATTTCGGACTTCAATTGATAGATTTTAACACCATTGCCTACAGAGAAACGCTGATGTATATCTTCCCACAATTCACGAGCTGTATCACGATAAGAGATGGTGGAACGAACATTGGGATCGTTTGTGTTGAGAATTCAAGCAACAATCATGTCATTAACAATCCACCAATCCTCAAGATCAGCGGAATCATCGTTGGGTTGTTCAAGAGAGCCATCAATGAAACCCAATTTTCTCTTTGCACTCAATGAAACTCGAAACCCTTTAGCCCATTTTTCAATATTCGGCCCCCTCGGGACGACGTGCGTGATGATTGTCCCAGGGTTATCGTTAGAATTGAGAGCATAAAGAGTGTTTGATGATGTTGACGTCTTCTTCTCGTCAGCCATAGTTTAGGGATGAAAAAAATGATCAGGAAAGTAGTCCGCTCTTGGATACCATAAAGGAATGATAATAAGACATAAGCAAAAGAGTTTTTGTGAATGGGGTTCTTGTCCAGATCACAAAACTTGCTCAAACATACAAATACAATGAATGAAAGATAAGAAGATAAGATGTATGTACATCATGCATGAATGTACAAAATGTATGCATGAACTCAATTATCATTTTTGAACTTTTTCTTTAAACAAATTTATTATGATTTTTTGAATGATATTTTTTCCCCTAATTTTAAGTTATGTTAATCAAGAATCACATACTATTCTAATGACTATTTTTTTCATTAGAATTAACTTTATAATGGACGGATCATGACTATAAATTGGACGTCTTTTATATTTAAATCTAAAGTTTATTAAAAAGTAACAACTTTAAGAATATAAAATTTTAGAGGCCAAAATATACGTTAATTCAAATTAATTCAATTAAAACAAAAACTATAATAGGAGTCCAGTGGACTATAAAACAAGTCGAACCTCGAGCTAGTTCATGAAATGTCCAATCTAGCCGAACGAATCGGTTCTCAAATTAATTAAGTTCTGGTGTCTTCCACTCATTTAAACCTTTTGAGTCAAAGTCCAGTTAATTATTGGAGTCGATTCAAGAACTATCCAACCGACTTGACTCACCTACTGACCTATCTCCAATTATGGACTTTTGAAAGATTGGGGTGCATAGATTTGCAACCCTTTGAAGCAGCCCCCAACGGAGAGATGCTGTAAAATATATCTAAATTTCTTTGAATTTTAACAACCAAATGAGCTGCAAACTACCACAACTGCAACTTGTCAAAAGGTTGCTACTATAACGCATGCAAATCCACCGGTCAAAGTCAAACACCCCCTCTAAACTAGGAACGAAAAACCTTTACATTCGACCATCTCCCTTCACATCTTCGAGCACACAACCGCCCCC
>JAOWAN010031427.1:0-18586 GCA_028566635.1 Lobelia cardinalis | reverse complement strand
AGAATGAATCCTGATACGAGGCTTAGTGGATGAGGGAGTGGAGGTCAGGAGGAGGGCGTGGAGTTGACGGGCTTTGCACAGGGAGGTTGAGGAAGTACATTTTTGGATGAGAAGAACATCACCAAAAGAGGGAGGAAGAAGAGCCCTCCAGGGAAGAAGAGGAATTGGTGACATTTCACCTCGGCGTACTCCTGCAAATTGAGTTATGTGTTTTCCTAATTAATAATTTAATTACTATTTAATATTTAGAAGTTGTAACTAAGGTAAAATGTATGGTTAGGTATTTTTGTATTTTCCTAATTTTTTGCTGAAAAATCCTATGTGTGATTTGGTGATTGGCTAAAATAGGGCACCTTATATGTGGCTATATAAGGTGACACCTTATAAAAAAATTTCTATGTGATATGTGGTAAGGTTAATTTCGTGATCTAATCCTTAGTTACGGGAAAAATGGAATGGGTAAATTCTATTGCTACCCCCCTTTCGTTTGACCTAATCCCAAGAATTAACCCTCATATTTAGCCTCTAGTCACATCACTCCTTCCGTTGAGATTTGATAAGTTTTTCCCTTATATATGGTGATAATAAATATGATGATGCCAATTTTATCCCTAGGCCTAGAGCTTAAGAAATAATGACCCATGTAGCGCTTCATTGCTTTGAAAACCACCCATCATTTTTACATTATAATATTACTTAACTATTTAAGTATATTGAATAAATTGAAACGAATAGTACTAAAAATACATTACAAAAATGTGAAATTATACAAATACAAATATGAATATAACATGAACATTAAATTACACGTACTACATTTACTAATAAAATAATAAGGCTCAATCATCTCCAATGATTTTATCCCTATCTAGTTACTGATCATTCGTAATCACTCAATCTAAGGACAAAAATATGTTTTGATATTAGTCAAATTTCCATAATCTTCCAATCCAAGAATAAAAACATGTTTTAATATAAATTAATTTTTTATCAATACCCATCATTATCGTAATTGTCTTTAATTCCATTATATATATATTTTTTTATCAAACTTGCACAAGCTTGGTCATCGATCCTGGGGAATCTAAGTGAACTAGTCTGGCTTTCAATTTTTGGGAGTTTTGAGTTATTTTTTGGAAGTTATTTGATGAATGCATGAGCTGGCTAGAAACAAACGTATGAAACAATTTCCTATGTCATTGTTATCTGTTCGACACTTACTCTGCATTTTTTCCCCAAATATATTTCGAAATTTTTATTTTATGCTTATATTTATCGACAATCATCTTCTTTCATAATCTTCCTTATTGGTTATGGGAGCAAAGTTTTAATTAATTTTGAATTTTGCTTGAGAACTGGTACAATATAATTGAATTAATTAAAAGCTAAACTTTGTGCCACAACTTAAAAAAAAAAATCTGTTGTACTTTGTATTTTCTTCCTCTTAATTTGTATTTTTTGCTGACATATGAGAATAGAGATCGTCTAAACTTGTAACGTTGCAACCATCTGTGGGGCATAGAGAGGTGACAAGATTATTCATACGATCGCTTCACTTAAACGAATAGGTGAACAAATGCCTTTAAGATCATGCATCCATACGTGCATGGAGGGAATGACTTGTGGTACATATGAACCAAAATTTATTTTATCTACTTTCCCTTCCTTCGATCACCTTTTTCATTATATAACAACATTAAGATGATCTCACAATCCATTCACATTTCCCACCAACTCGAAATTGAATGATCAATATTTTCTTATAAAATAAGAGGAGGGCCTTATTTTTCCGCAAGGAGAAATGATGGAGAAACGGGAAAAACATAAAAAGAAAAGGGGGCTCATTGAAAAGTGAAACAAAATTATATAAAAGCGCACATCTATAATATAAGAGCGATTTGTCCACGTCATCTGTGCACTGTACCAAGAATAATGTGCACATGTATCAAAAATGCTAGAAAACAATATCGGATCCACACAAGTTGACAACTCTGCCTCTCTCTCTTTCTTCTTAGTGTTTTTTGTTTTTTTGTTTTTTTGGTCTTTGTGTCTTTTACTTTTTTTTTTAATCCGGCTGACAACTCTGCCTCCCTCCCTCTTTCTTCTTTGTGTTTTGTGTTTTTGTTTTTGGTCTTTCTGTCTTTTGTTTTTTTTTCTTTTTTAAGTGTCTTTTTCTTTTAAATTATTTTTTTTTTTTTCCGTAGGCTGTTAATTATTCATTCAATCAAAAAAAATCTGTGCCCTCGGGCACGAGCCGGGCATTCACTGGTAGTTATAAACTGTAAATTGGAAGCAAAGATAACGGTGCTAACGAGAAGGGATGGGTACGAGAACGAACTTCTACAAGAACCCTTCTTATACCTACAACAAAGATTTCGATCTCAATTCCGTTATTCGAAACCTCAAAGGTAAATTCAGTTCAATCCATTTGCTAAATCCCCGACCGCCACTACTAATTTAGGGTTTCAAATTATCAGTTCCATTTCCTTTACCCTGTTTGTTTCAGCTTATAATGCTGCCACCGGAACACCTCCTCCCGTTGAACATTCAGAACCCGTTGCCGTCCCCGATGTCGACGAGAAAATCGTACGTCGAAAACGGCATCGTCCGCCAAAGCTTGTTAAGAGAAATGAGGTTGAAGAAAATGATGGTCCTATGTCCCATCAAGATTACATTGAAAAGCGGAGGTATAAGTTAGTTTAATCATGATACTTGTGTGAAATTAGTCAACAGTAGAAAGTCAAACATTTTTAAGATTAAATTCCATATATGCTCCTTTATTTTCATTTAGTATTGCTGATGTATAAGGCTTGGAACACTAGTTTGATATAATCGTGATATGATTTTACTTTTTTTTTTTCTCTCTATGGATCCCTCAATTTTATCCATCTCTTACCTTTTCACTTTAATCATTATATAGTCTTATATCATATCCATATAAACAAATATATACATATATATGTGTTTATATATATCGGTCTCCTGATTAAAGGCCAACCAAACATATCCCCAAAATTTTCAAATCATAGATAAGAGTTTGACAATTAAGATACACAATGTAGGTTCACTATCTAAATCAATCACTTATTGACATATTGGTTTGGAGATTTCTCCGGGATACAAGTGGTGGGATGTTTAGTACTCTCTCTATCCCAAAAAATCTTCCTGTTGTGCATTTTACATATTTTAAGGATAGAATCATAGAGCTTTACATGGTTGAACCATTTTAAAATTACACTAAAATGTGTGTCTTTATTTGCTATGAGAAGATTCTTTTGGGACAGACGAAAGAGAAACACGGGAAGATTTTTTTGGGGCGGAGTGAGTATTATTTATCTACATTCATCATGTATTAGGTTATTACGTTTCAACCATTACAGCTACTTGCATAAAAAAGATGAATTGTGTAAAAGCCAGAGGGCAGAAGTCTTCTACATGGAAAGATCCAAAATAGGGATTAAGTACTTTAATTTTGGCTTTTACGTTTTAACTTTTTGTTGATTATTTGGTACAGGAAGGAAGTTAATTTGGCTCAGGCACTTGAGGAATTACCTGCAAATGTGTTGGTGCAGTTTATTAGTTTTCAATGTGCTCCTAAGTAAATTTCATTAATTGATTTTTATCTGATTGTGATATAATGGTATTGGTTGTATTATTGTTCAGGAAGCTTCGAGTTCGGTTATACAACTAGTAGAGTATGATAGTAAGTTTCTCTGAGGTCTTGTCATTATAGTCTTACTTATGGTCTAAGTATAAAACATTGGAGGTTAATCTCTTAGAATATTGATGTTGCGTGATCCTTCTTCGCCAGTTTGATAATTGCTGGCTTTGGATTTTCTTGCTGAATGAGAATATTTTATCTCTTATATATGTAAGTACCGGATTAACAAGAGTAGTTAATGAGTTTTTTCTTTTATATTTAGAAAAAATGAGTAATCAGACTTGCTATATCCCCCTCCACTGGGCGAAAGCCTCAACAACACTTTCCTTTCCTGTCCCAGACATAGTAAGTTTCACCATTTGGTGTATGATGGATGATTTTTATAGTATTATTTGGTTAGGTCAATGTATTTTTTTAATAAAAATATTAAAAACTATAGGTTCAACTAACTATGCAAGTAAATCATCGATTTGATGTTTACGTGGATCTCTTAGTTGTCGAGAATGTACTTTACCACTAATTATTGAAACATTTTAATGCTTTGATAATCTTGTCAGTGCATTCTTGTTTTCGTTTTATTTATTTTTGTCACTGAAGTTTAAGTAACTGCTTCTCCAATTTGATCGAAAATTTGTTTTATTCATTAATGAATACATCTTTCAAGCGATCTCATTTACTTTTACGGAGGCTGAGTTTAGTAGCATGGTAATGCTTCTCCAAAATAACCTTATGAAAGAAACTGAAGTTCTGGTGGATCATAATTGCTTCAGCTATTTCTGCTCGTGTTCTGACTATGATTTACATTGTTTTATATCTTATGGAGGTTGTGAATGAAAATTTCACTTCTTATTGGTTTTGTGCTCATCTAATGCAGTCTTATGTCCGTGGTAATTTAGGTGATAAAAGTACATCCTCTGAGTTTGAAGAGAAACAGGAGCTTCCTAGTACTGGCTTGGGCTCGGATATCTGTGAAAAACAGCAGGATCCTCTTCATTCTGGTTTGTTCTTGTTATATGATCGTCTTTTTACAATTATGTACGCTATCACATGTGTGTGAGTGGGTGTTGTGGGTAACCTGTAGCATGGATGCAGGGAATGTTATTGGAGTTTCCATGCTGATATATTATCATTTTACCATACCTGAAATTGCTTCCTGTGTGGCATCTGCATCTCGTGTCTGTCTCAGTATTCTTGAAAGTAGGTGGTACTTCTTTGTGGTTTCAGTATTTTATAACGATGGATTGGTTTGCTATACCAACATGAACATGCATCTTTTGAATGAGGTGTGGTGACCACAGAAAACCCATCCCCTTAAATATGTTCTAACTTTTAATTCAATCATGCTCAATGGCTGCCCAGAAATTTTCTCCACTGGATGCCATTTTTTCTTTTTGGAGTAAAATTTTTCAAATCAGTCAACCATACAAACGATAAATCAACCTATTTGATTGTGTTATACAATTTTAAAAAATTGCAGTTATAGTATAATTTTCATCTTGTTGTATGACTCTAATTGAAAGAAGAAAACAAGAAGCTCGTTTTATATTTTGAGAAGAATTTTTTTTCAGGAGATAATATAAAAGTTATTGTACTCAAATGATTATCTTATTTTCAATTAATTTATCTAATCATTCTTATTAAGATAGTTTATTTATTACATAGTTCAAGTTTTTCTCAAACTCCAGTGAGATGATAAAGAAATAAAAATTAGCGAATAATATTTATTGAGAGTGGAAGTCATAACGAAAAATATCATAATATAAAACTTTATAGGGAAAAAGAATGCATATTTATCTCATTTCTATTCTAATCCTTAGATGTGGAAGCCCTATATAAGATGTCAAAACTAAGTTTTTTCGAGCAAAATTGTAGGTGGGAATACTTGAACGATGATCACATGATTTAAAGTGAGGACTTTACCACTAAACTAAGGAGAGTTTTATGTTATAGTGCCACGAATATATATAAAAAATTCTAAAAAGTATTTTCGAAAAATTCAGTCGGGCCCATGGCACCCACTATCCGCGCCTGATCATGCTTGTGGCATGGGGAAAACACTTCGAAGTTGGGACACGGGGTACATAATGGAATAAGAAGTAATCGTTTCACCAGTGGAATCAGACATTTAGTTTGGCGAATAATGATATATTTTTGTGCCTCAATGTTTTCCTTTGAATTTTTCACCAGGCATGCACTGATTCTGTTGTGCACATGTTTTTTTTGTTTAAACTCTTTTAGATAATATGGATGCTGTCGATCAAGTGAAGAAAAGAAGTAAACAGCGTTTTGCTGTTCCAGGAGAACCTGTATGTGTGGTTTGTGGCAAGTATGGAGAATATATTTGCGATGAGGTGGCTTGTGTGAACCATATATAGATATAAATTGAATATTTTGTCTTTGCTTTCTCTGCTTCTGGTTATTCTTATATGCTGTCTGTTTCTCTATCTTCGCAGACTGATGATGATATCTGCAGCACAGACTGCAAAACTGAGCTTTTAGAGAATATCAAACTTCAGAAGGTATTATTTATCTTGGATGCAGTTCTTATGTTCAGAATATCTCTGTCTTCTTCCACTTACGAGTTCTTGCTTTTATGCTTACTCCAGCGGAGTTCCTTAAGCAATCAAATTTCAACTGATTCTTCTGGGAGTGAACTCCTGTCACGAATTTCTGAGACTGGAGGAGACACTTGGGATTACAATCGTCATCGCTGGTCAACAAAGCGATCTAGCCTCTGTACTTATGAATGGTACATTTTAATATGAAACTTCTTACTAAAGCTTTTATGCTCTACAGCAGGAAATGAATTATTCTTGATTCTTGCTGTTAGAAAAAGATCACATGCTCTGTTAGCAAGGTTTCATTCTTCCATGAAATCACATATAGATGCAGTGTGCTTAATCATTTCCAGTTGGGACATCAAAGTTGATACTAATTTAATCTTTCTAAACTTAAACTTGACCACCCTCCTCCCCCTCAAATTTTATGGCCCAAGTGATTGCGACTAAGGTTTAGTTGTGTCATAATTTGGTTCTTGCCTTCTTAGTTGGAAATGCCGGCGCCCGGGGCATCTTGCGGAAGATTGTTTGGTGATGGCATCTAATCTTCAGTCTCTGTCTTCAGATGAAAAAAATGAGCAGGTAGTGTTTCTTTCTTTTTCGCGCTCAACTGACGCCTTAAATGAGTATTCTTCGTAATGGCAGTTGAGCTTATAAAAACTGCTCTTTTTCATATAGGCTGCAATTTCTCCCAAACGATCGAGTTTTATATCCAGAGATCTTCTTGAATTGTATAAAAGGTTCCTACAATTTTACTTATATTTTTCATCTAATTTATAGTATCCTCCTATTTGAAAACCATTTACTTGTATTTTTGGCTTAGGAGGGAATTCAATTTAGTATTTAGTTCACTTAATTCAATATATTGTTAGTCACTACATTTAATATAAATCATTCTGTAGTCTCTCCACCATCTACTGCAGCTCACTTTTCTTTTTTTCAATCTTCGTCTTCTCTTTTTTCTCTGTTTCTCGTTTCTGCCATACATGGTGTTATTTAATTCCTCAATGAAGATGAACGAATAAACTTGATCCCTTTGCTATTTGGTATTACAAAAAAAATCTAATTAATTCATGTATGTTTATTGGTGAACTATGAAGATGTTCGATGTTGGCTTGTTATGATACTAGGCAGATAAACTAGGTTTGATATTATTTGACAATGCTGATGATATTGATTTATGATTTTTCGCCATTGAAGGGTTATTATGTCTAATGTTAATTCAGTTCAAATTCAATTGCACTTATATCCACTTTCTGAAGAACATAGCTGCTCATGATGAATGAATCTAGAATGCTTATAGGACATGTAACTTCTCACCTCTTCCCCGCTGCTATATTGGGCTACATGCCTGGTCAGTTGGACGGGACTGTGCAGTCAGTTTTACACATCAGTTTATGTTTAATACTTCATACTTCTCTGAGTTATGCACTGCATATTTGAGGGTGGGTTTCTTATTGATTGTTTAAAGATACTCAGTGACCAATCAATGATGATAATTCAGCATTTTGCTTTTTACCACTCTTTATGTGCTGTTTTGCGACAACAATTTGAAATCTGCTGAAGCCAGCCTAGTAAGATAGGGATTACTGAACTATTGATTAGCCTTTGCTCTTTCCTTGCTAGATATCGATGTATATTTCATAGTTACTTGACATTTGAATTTGCGCTGCACTTACTCATTGGCGATGGGTGGTATGCACTTATAAGAATCCTTTCTCTTTGATCTCTTTTACCTGCAGGTGCCACCAAATTGGCAGAAAATGCTCGGATGTAAAGTGCAATTCTTGCGCTAGCTCATCGACTTTGGCCGCTTGCATTCAATGCAGTATAACCTTATGTGATGGGTAAGCTAACTCTTGTTTCTTAATTTTTAAATTCTTTACAGTATAACCTTATGTGATCGGTAAGCTAACTTATCTTTCGTAATTTTTGAATTGTAGGAATACTTCTTATACAGAATGAATTAATGTTCTTGTTGGTAGACTGTTCTGTCTTTTGGGTTCAATTTATTCAATAGATACTTGTGTCAGATTCAATCTGATCAACGTGATTTAGGTTACTCAAAGTCTTATAGATGGATGTAACTTAAGACACTGATTACCGTAATCATCTACTATCAACGTGAATTATGAGTTGTAAGAAAGTTGAAAAGCATCTTGTAGCAACCGAACTTGTGTCCTAAAGAATATTATCAACACTGCGATTCGATCAGCAAGTCCTCTTTCTTTTGGACAGAGTAGATGGTTGCAGGCCACTGTGATTTTAGATCATTTACTGATAATGAGAAATGGATCAGTTACTGTAGATGCGTCAACCTTTTCTACTTTTAAGAAACCCCTAAAACCTCATTGATGTGCATGGTTTTAGATCTCTCATTTTCGTGATTTATAATAAAGTTTTTGCACTTCAGATACATGGTTGTTCAGTGTGATATATGGACCTATATTACAGTAAGCACACCGTGTCATTCCTATAGTATCTATAGTATAAATTAGGGAAGTGGGTCCCAGCTGGTGAATAGTAAATTTTCAACGCAATTTCCAAGATCAAAATAAATGGGAGGGAAGTTCAGCATATCTGCATGTCATTTTCATTGGGAATAAAAGTTAAAAGAAAGAGAGAGAATGTGGGGAGGGGGGCTGCGTGGGATTATAGGGGTGGGGGTGGCGAGAGAGAAAGAGGGAGAGCTGATTTTTTTTTGTTTTTCTATTTTCTCTATAATTTTAAATTTATTTCCTTTTTTTTAATTTTTTCTTCCTTTTTATATTTTTAAATTATTATGATTTTTATCCTTTTCCATTTTTTTAATCTTTTATACTACATAGATTTTTCTTTTAATTTAAATTATTTTCTTTTTTCATTTTTTTATTAATTATAGTAAAATATTTTCTTCTTTTTAAATTTTTTTGACTAAAAAAATACATTAAATTAATAATACAAAATATTTGAATGTTTTGCCGTGTCCTCGGACACGGGCTTACACTAGTTTATTATAAGTGGTAGAATCTTTGATTTTATCCATATGGATACTTAATGACCAAATCTTATTGATTGAGATATAGGTACAAATAAAACCAAAAACACATTGGAGATTTGGCCTATTGGATGGTGGTAGTGTAAGAACTAGAAAGAAGCAGAAAAATGTATGAAGTGCCCTAAAGGATATAATGGACAAAAGTTGTGTAAGCTGCTCAGTTGGCATAATGTGGTAAGCTGAGTCCCATGCATTAAATGGCAATTGGCATTATTTGAAAGCAATGGTTTCTGTGTTAAAGATGAAGAAAGCTTATAAGTAATATACACTACTCAGATGGACTATATTCTGACCCTGTGACCATTTGTGGGAAGGTGATCGTTATGACAGTTCTGAGTGAGAGGACATTCTTATCTACTTTTTACTTTTCTGCCAAAGACATAAGGTGAAGATTTTTTTACGGTTGCTATGAGATAGATGGGAAGCTTACTATATATTGTCCAATGGAAAGCACTGCAGATAAATGTTGGCTAATATTTTGAAAGTGAGAGGATTATCTTGATTTATGCCTTTGGTTAGTTGCTGCTACACTATGAATTCCCTGGTGAACAGTATTTGTATTGGCAATCATGATTCTTAGGAAGTTCTAGTTCTTCTATTGCCAATTGGTTATGGGCTGATTATATGACGATTTCAGGGCAGGTCATTTGAGTGAACATATCAAGAAACATCCTTCCCATCAGCAATATTATTCTTATAAGCTCAAGCGCTTGGTGAGTTTATTCCACTGTGGTTCTTGATTTATGGTTTTGGTAATGGTATATTGCTTGAAGAGTTGAATGTTAATTGAGATTGGCTGGCTAGGTTTGGTTTGGTTTGTGAAAATAAAACTATAGGAGGACTGCTGACTGCTGTTTAATGCACTTTCTTATGGCAATGGGTCATGTCCAGGTTGCCGTTTCTGCTTTGGCATACCAATAGTTAGAAAGTTGAACTGTGTTCATTATTGCTCCCCTCCGTGATTAGCTTGCGGTCAGTATGCACGATAAGATAAATTTCATATTTGAGGAATAAGTAGCATGAGGAAATTGCTAAACCATGATGTATGTTAGATGTATTTGCTCTTATTAGATTTATGTTGATTCTTTACCCTTTTGGCCCTGTTGAATCCTGAAATTGCTGAATATTATACTTTCTGCGTGCTACTCAATACTCCCTCTATCCCAAAGCAAGATTCCATTATTGACTTGTGGCAAAAGTAACAAGATTACTGATGCACTTAGTATTTTAGGTGCACGTGTGTTTTAGATGAAAATAGTCGAGTTCGCTCTCAATTTTCATTTCAAACCACCTTTTCTCACTTGGCCATCCTAGTAGAGTTTCTTGCATCGATACCTATCTAAAATACTGGGTGTTACGACTAACAAGAAAAACTATGGCCAAGCAATCTCAAAACAGTTGATTGCATCTAAAAAGACAAACAAATGGAAGGATTTAAATAATGTAACTGAAATTTCTTACAATCAATAACCTTCAAGTATCCTCTTCCAATACAGTCGATTCCCAAAAAAATAATTTAATGTACTTCTAATCCTCTAAACCTCAAGCAAGCTTCAGCTTTGAAGCTGTTACCAGATCAACTCAAAGGCCAAAAATGACTATCCTACATTCAAAAGTTTGAAAGCTCAATGCATCATCTGTGATTTTGCAGGTTTAACTCCTGAAACAAAGTAAAGATAACATATTTACCCGATCACTTCATCACCCTCAACTGTGGCGAATCCCGGAAATCGATTAAAAGGGGTCAAAATTACAATACCGATTAAAAGGAGGGTCAAAATACTTGCTTTTGAAAAGGGGTCAAAAAAATTTCTATATCTTAATATTTTCTATGATAAAAGGGGTCAAATGTAATAAGATTAATATTTTTAGTGCAAAAAATTATTATTTTTTTTAAATTGAAGGTGGTAAAATGGCATAGCTTTAAAACTAAAAGGGGTCAAGTTACCCCTTTGTTGATCAAGTAAGTGCGCCACTGCCCTCAACGACGGGGAAGATATCATCATTCATCAGTCATTGATTAGGAAAGACAACTTCTGCAGCCTCACTATTCAGTATGTAATAAAGTTCTGATACGGACGAAGCAGTGGTAGGTAAAATAGTGAAATCGCGACAGATGTGGTGGCGGGGTAAAATTAGGCCGTGGTCACTGCAACAGTTAAGGTTAGGACTCCTTTGTTCATAAAGGATTTGGTAAGCGGAAGCTATAAGTGGAGCAGCAGTGACGGTGAGGGAGGCTGCTACAACTATGGTGGAGTCATTTCGCTTAAGAGTGCCCTAGCAGCAACAATTACTGATCTGCTCATAGGATCTAATGTCTGGTTTTGTTGCAAAAAAGAAAGAAAGGAACACAAATTTAAAGAAAATATCCTATGAATTCAAGTTGATATCTTATTAGATTAGTATCAATTCAAGAAATTTTGTTAGAATTTAAATCGTCTACGGAGTGAAGGTCACTTTGAAATGAAGAGTGAAGTGTCTTGATCATTTTCATTTGAAACCTTTGTCATGGTCAAAATAAAAAGAGAAAAGTGTTAATTTTGGTGTTTTGGCATTGACTTCTTAAAGTCAATTTACAAAAATTCGTAAATGCAAATTTGACCTGAATTTGAATATTTTTTCCAATGCTTCAACACAGGTGATTTTGTAGTACTTTTAGCTTACATTAGCCGGATTGGCTTTCTTTTCTACCAACTTTGTAAAGTACTTTAAATATCAATCTGGGTGTCGAAATTGACTTGAAAAAGTCTATTGGGAATATTACTTTAAGAAGGAGTATTGCCTTATCGTTACTATATACTTAAAACATATTATATAACCAAATATTGTATGTGTTAAATTAGTGAACTTGTCAAATGTAGACTCGAGTCACCTGACTTTCTGGGTATGACAAAAGGCGGGCACGTAAAAGAGCACGTATGGTCGAATGCTTCTTGGTACCAGGGGGAACATCGATTTATATGATATCTTTAAATTTTAATACAATTATGCATATTGAGCATGATTGGTCGTTTGAAGCTGGCCGCCAATTGTCTGTTGTAACATCTCTAATCTGATCTTGAGGTGTTGCAGTATAAATCTTTGGGTACGTGAGGTTTAGAATTTATGGAATGCACTTCTTATCCAATATTTTCCGTAAGTTGAAGGCAGTGTAAAGTTCAAACTCTAAAGAGAAGCGATATGCATACTTAAGGATTAATGTGAAGTAGAAACAGTTTAAAGTTCTAATGTTGTAAATTGCTTTTATATTTTGTTTAGAAAGGCCTGAAACTTGTTTGTCCTGTGTTAGATGTTTACCAACACTCCTTTTGGTTAACCTCATAACAATCCCCCTCCCCATACCACAATATGCACAAAAAATTACTGATGTATAATGCATGAATTAAAAGTGGTGCAGTGGTGGAGGCAATGTAGGGGGATGGTAAGGCAAGCCTCCCCCAGCTTTTGTGTAATTTTTTTTTTTATAATTTGAATATGGATATGTGAAAATTAAGGGTTTAGTTATTATGTAGCTTACATACGGGAGGTAAATGTAAAATTAAAATACACAATACACAATCCTAAGCATATTTCTATTTTGAATTTGATGTTGTTTTAAGTTTGGGGTGGTGCCTATGGCTTCTTTTAAAATTAAAATTTATATGTTTTCTTAGGTTTGGGTGTCAATGGTGTATGCCTCTTTTAAAATTAAAATTAGTATGCATACTTTTTTTAGGTTTGGGTGGTACCAATGAATTAGTATGCATGGTATGGGAATTGTAATAGTAATATATATGTATTGAGAGAGCTTAAAGATAGCATTAGTGTTGTCGTTGCAACCGCAAGTGTTGGGAGCTTTTTCGGCAATGAATCTTGAGAAGAGCCCCTTACGCAATCGCACCAGAGATAAATGGTTGAATGATTCTTTGGTGGTTTCCATAGAACGAAATACTTTTCAGAAGATTACCGTACTTTATTATGAATAATTGTATCAAATTTCTTTTATATTATTCTATCCTTATTTTATGTGTTGATTTTTTTTAATAGACTTCGCCTTACCCTGTCGAAAAATCCTGGCTCCGCCGCTGAAGTGGTGTGGGATGGTGGGAGCCAACACTTTGTAAATTTTCATTGGGATCAGTCTGCAGTAAGATAGCAGCAGCTTTCTGTAGAGATCTCCAAATTACAAGCACGTGTTGCCTAGGAAACTAAGATCCAGAGTTTTTTTTCAAACTAAGTATGGGATGTGCTTTTTGGACTCCCATAGAGTTTCTACATTCAAGACAGCAGAAATATGTTCTTCGTCAGTTCTTAGAAGTGAGAATTTTACATTCGATAACTCCTTATTGTTTTGACTTGATTTGTTTGATTTGCCAAGAGACCCTCCTGTGTCAATGTGGATGCACTTTCCACCTTCAGCTAGTTCTTAGCATTGCTACCTCATTTGATCTGATCATTCTAATAGAGTGCTTGTTTAAGATTGATGACATTGCCTTTTTATAACTATCATCAGCTAAATGATGCTACTTTTAATTGACACAGGTTAAATGCTGTAAGCCTACTTGCAAGGTAACAGATATCAAGGATCTTCTAGCTTGTCATTACTGTTTTGATAAAGCCTTCGACAAGTTCTATGATATGTACACTGCAACCTGGTAGGTTACCTGTATGATTTTTTGCTTGCCGTTTTAATGTGTTTATATCAGATTAATGCTACAGCAAATTGCCAACATTGATTCCTACCGTGTATTTTCCCAAATCAAGAGTCATGAACTAAAACAAGCTTTTGCATTTTACGAGTTTCCAAGTTTATCCTTCTTTTCTTACCCTGAAATTGGAAAATGTTTTGATACTAAAATGAAAAGGTATTTATGGATATTATTCAGTTTCTTAATAAATTGAACTTTCAAACGTGAGCTATTTGAGCAAACGGAGCATTAGTTATTAGTGCCTAATTATGCAGTTTCCTCTTAACCTTGGAGGAGAAGAAGTTGGTTAGGGAAGGTCCTCGATATCTTTAAATGTGTTTACTTTTGAGAAATGGCATGCTTTCCACACCGGTGATGTGTAAATTGGTTATGCAAGTTGCAGATGGGATTAATATTCTCTTTAGTATGCAGACTCTAAAAAGTGCATGCAGATCATTTATACTTTTGCTTACCCGGTAATTGGGATAAAGGTTAAGCTGTGGATATGCATCTATCTGTTGCTCTACTAATTGAATTTGGATTCCAGGAAAGGAGCTGGACTTTCAATCATCTGGAGCTCTATTTGCTGCGAGGATCACTTTGCTTGGTTGGTTTCAACTGCTTTATCAACACATCGTTTTGATTGCTCCATACAACTTCCTTGAGTATAAATTTGACGTGGCTTTTCAATGCTGCAGGCACAGGATGAATTGCGTGAGTGCAAGTGTGGAGGACAGCGCATATATTGTCAAGAAGCACGATAAGAATGCGACGCATGTTCAGATGAGTGATTTTATATTCTAAAGGGTCATCTAGAGCAACAACTAAAGGTGATGTTAACGCACCTTGATATAGAAGTAATGGGCTTTGTTTTGAGCAATCTTTTTCAGCACTGAAGAAATGAGCTATTGGCAAGCAGAACAATGCTGTTCAAATTTGTTGAATTAAGATATTATGATTTCATGGCAGAGGTTCAGGAATATGGCGCCTGAGTTCCATTTTGCGCTCAAATATGTTGATCAAAGATAGGTTTTCATGGCAAAGGTTCAGGAATATGAAGCTGTAAAGTGACTTTGCACAGTGTCTTTAGATATATGGTATGAATTGTTTGGAAACTTATATAGTGACAGATTTGTTGGTCTTGAACCTTTCACACTGTGAATATCAAATATGTTGCTTGATTGCTGGTGTAATAGTGAGAAAGGGATGAATTATTTAAATTATATTTGTTTTTATATAAAAAAAATCGAATATCTTTTACATGGAAGTAATTTTTTTCAAAATTTTAAATAAAAATTACTCAATCTAAAAAATAAATATTAATACCATATGGTTGACCTCAGTGATAGACATGTATTTATACCTTTAGCAAGTGACAATTGTGCGTTTACCAAGTAATAGATGTACAATCGACTCTACTTATATTACATACTTCCAAAACTTTTATTAGTGATCGAATGAGAGTTATAGTAAGAACATTCACAACGGAGGTATCAAATGGAGTATTAAAATTGCTATTTTGATGTTTCAAACTAAAAAAAAAAATTGTTTCAAGGGAGGCAACAACTCGGGGGCCAAATTTGATGTCCTCCCTTTTTGGATCCATTTTTAGACCCCGCAATATTCAATAATCAAAAATTGGCAGGAAAAAAAAAAGAATCTGGTTCCAACGGTAATAAAACCAAACGGCTACTTAAACCAAAATCAGAGTTGAGAAACTTACCTGTATTCTCTTCTTCCTCAAACACTTCTCCCCACTTTTAAATTTCTTCATACGAACGGAATCCTTCTCAGATTCGAGCTTTTTCGCCAAAATCAAAAGTTAGATTTATTGTGATTATATTTATTTGAAGCTAGGCATGAAAAATTATGGTAGAGATGAAAAGAGAAAATGAATTTTGGAAGATAATTTTTGGAGCAAAGAGAAACGGTAGAGAGAGGTAGAGCGAGCAGAGAGGAAAGAGGGAAATAGAGATCATTCGGTAAGAGACCTGATAATTAATTAGGTTAATTGGGTTTGGGTCTGGGCTAGAATTTTATGTTAAAAATGAGTTTAGATTTTATTTCAATATTAAATTTAATTTCTTTTTGGCCATTCAATTTAAATAATTATAAGTGTTAATTTACTCGTATTTATTAATTATTTAAATTAATATAATTTATTTATTATTGTATTATTTATTAACAATGATATTTTTTGGAGATAGATCCAACTAATTATTACGATAGTTACATCGAACTTCTTACTAGTGACTCACCGAATTCGATGTACGGTGAAAACTTTGACATATATACACAAAATGACGATATAGTTGAGGTTGGTGGTTCGCGTAAAACACAAAGAAGTAAGAATTTCACAAACGACGAAGATTTTTATATCGTATCGGCATGGCTCAATACAAGTAAAGATGTTGTTAAAGGAAGCGGTCAGAGTGCTTCTAAATTTTGGCAAAAGATTTACGATCAATTCTTAAGCAATGGTGGTCAGAGAAAGTGTACCGAGCAAAGCATAAAAATTCGTTGGCGAGAAATTAACGACATTTGTTCAAAATTTGCCGGTTAACAAATCGATGATAGACATCAATTCGGTCTAAATGAGCAATGACGGGTAAATATTTATTAGTTTCTTAAATATTTTATTTATATTTATATTTATATTATATACTCATATCTGATTTTTTTATTTGACAGTTGAAAGAAGTGTGTCAATTATATAAGGAAATCGTTAGAAAAGATTTCATACTTTTTCATTGCTACGATCAACTTAAACTTACAAACAAGTGATAAGAGATTTTAGCAACAAACAACCAAATTGACTTTTTTGTTGATATTGATGGTTCTCCAATATTAATAGAAGATCAAAGTGAACCTTCTATTAATAAGGGCTAACATTTGGATAGGAAAGCGTCAAAGGAACACCTCAAAAAGAAGAAAGTTGATGGTAAGATCTCAACTATAAATTCGATTACTAATGAGATAAAACTCAATTTAGAACGCGAGCGGATTGCTCAACACGAGAAAATCATAGTTGCTGTCGATGAGTGTAATGAAATTAACATTATTTCAAAAGACATCTCCGGCATGGATCACATGCTGCAGCTTATTGGGAGAAGAAGAAAATTGA
Organism: Lobelia cardinalis; assembly: GCA_028566635.1. Lineage (NCBI taxonomy): Eukaryota > Viridiplantae > Streptophyta > Magnoliopsida > Asterales > Campanulaceae > Lobelia > Lobelia cardinalis. The sequence continues at coordinate 1,539 of JAOWAN010031427.1, read as the reverse complement.
GATATTTTATGGTCTAATGTGAGGAAGAAGTCTCGATTACTATTATTCTAGCTATTTCTTTTAAACCTATTTTTTTAATTTATTTCTTTTGCAATGTACTTTTATGCAACTTGATATTTATGAATAACATTTCAAGGTACTATATTATTGATGACATTTATTATAGGTTGAAATACTTGGAAGTAAATACACTCAATTATCTTGACCGCGTAAATTTCACAAATGCTCAATAAGATCGTGCTTAAGTTGGAAATGAGTAGCCTTGTTCCGAATGATGCAATGATTCTTAAAAAAATCAACAAATTCGGTGGTGTGCTCACGAGACAGCCTCACATTTGGAGTTAGCATCAATAAAGTCAATGTTTTATGCGCCGTTTTCATCCTCAATAAACATATTATGCATTATAATGCAAGCTTTCATTATATATGCTAATGTCTCTTCATCCCAAAATCTTGTTGGTCTATGCACTATATTAAATCGAGCCTGAAATACGCCAAATGCTCGTTCAACATATTTTCGAGTAGCTTCTTGGGCTCGTGTAAAATATTTGGCCTTCAAACCTATTGGGCCCGATATTATCTTCACAAAAGTATTCCAAGAAGGATACATGCCATCTGCTAGATAATATCCCATGTAATAACTATTTCCACTAACTGTAAAAATTGACTGGAGGAGCACAACTATTTATTAATGCTGAGAACATAGAGATCTATCCAGAACGTTAATATCATTGAGTGAACCTGACATTCCGAAAAAGACGTGCAAAATCCAAAGATCCTGTGAAGTAACTGCCTCTAATATAATTGTTGGTTCATAAAAATGACCTAGGTTCATTCCCTACCATGCAGTTGGACAATTTTCCACCTCCAATGCATACAGTCAATGCTTCCAAGCATCCGCGAAAATCCACGTTGCTCGTTGACTTTGAGCAATCTTGAAAGGTCTTCTTGAGACGGTGCCCTTAAGTATTGTTCACCAAAACCGCTAACAATTGCTTTTACAAAATGACGTAAGCTTTCAATGGTAGTGCTTTCGCCTATGCATATATGATCATTTAGAACATTCCGCTAGAACTCAATAAGCAAGTATTCTAAAAGAAGCAATTACTTTTTAAAGAGCAGATAAACCGAGAAGTCCAACTACATCATTTATTTGAACAAAATAAGGATCATATGCCTCCACAAGGGAAAGAATTCGACAAAAAAGGGGGCGACGCATACGAAATCTCCTTCTAAAAAAATCATCACCATATACGGGGTTATCAATAAAATAATCAAAATAAAGTCTATTGTGACCTTCGACTTTATCACGATTGATGACTTTTCGACTGGGAATTGAACCATGTTGACGCTTGCCTTTTCTCAATCTCTCTGCTTCCTCCTCTTCAGTTGCTCTTAAGAGCGTTTGAAGATCATCTTCAGAATTCGAGTCGATTAGAAAAATCAAGATAGGATCAGAATATATGGTGAAACGTAAAAGTAAAATTATAATAGTTGAAAATAAGTATGAGAAAGTGACGAATTCTTTAAGTTAGTAAG
>JAOWAN010031417.1:0-18590 GCA_028566635.1 Lobelia cardinalis | reverse complement strand
AGAATATCGGCATATTTCAACAGGACTCAGCCCCAAAATACTAAAACTACAGGGTTCCCCCCCCCCCCCCCACCCACCTTCTTTAACCCTTTAAACTATGTATTTATTTATTTTTAAGGAAATTCAGTATATGTCAAATTCAGCGGTACATGCTCCACCGTCCTTGTGGTAGTATAGTAGTAGGCAAGTGACTGTTTAATGCTCGAGTTGAATGGCTTTTTTCTCACCGCTTAATCAACTTACCTTTATTGGCAAAAATGGCTACTTATGTTATGTTGGTTCATGTTTGTCCTTCCGTGCGTAACCATTTGCCTATTTTGGCAATCCCATACAGTTTTCTGAATTTAATGTAGTTCTTACAAGCCTATAAAACCATTATTTAAAAAAATTGACACATTCAGGATCTATGGCATGTGAAGGTGTTTTTGCATAACTTTAAGGTGTAGTTAAGGGTTAATTGCATTTACAGTAGGATATATTGTTTGATTCTTTTTAACTCTTGCATTTTAAATCTAACAATTATGACATCTATTTTTACTATTAAAAACTTAAAACTTAATTTTTATCACATCCGTGTATAGCACGGGGATTTCCTAGTATATAGTAATTACAAATTCTAATGAGCGCCTAGGCGCTTGATTCTATTAGAAGCGTTCAATGCACATATATGTTATAAATTATACATATATACGTGTTATAAAATGCACATATACGTGATATAATTAACATGTGTATTTTATAACACATATATGTGCATAATTTATAACATATATGTGCATTGGGCGCTCTAATAAAATCGAGCGCCTAGGCGCTCGTTAGATTATCTGTATAGTAATTGAAGTGGAGGGAGTGTGAATAAGTTGAGTTCGAAACTTCTGTCCCATTTAATTTCCCGCTGTCTGTCTCATTTTTTTAAAAAATTTTATCTCAATTGTTTGAAAAATGACTATAAAATTTTAAATTTTATTATATGCTTCACTTTTTAAAAGTAATGTGACAAATGATGAGATACTAAGTGGGACAGTAAATTCCAACTCAATTAGAGTAAATTTTGAGTGTCAAAAAAACAAAAAGTGTAAATTTAGCAAGAATTAGATTACAAGTCCGCAATACATGTCGGTTATTTTTGCGGTAAGCATGATTCATTGAGTAAAAATGGTCAAAATTACTGTATTGGTACAAGAGATTCAAATCTACGTGAGAGGGTGGTTAAGATGGGTGGCCCCTTCAGAATTAACAATTTTTTTTCTTTACGGTTATACTATATTGTAAATTTAAGAATAAGCTATGTTAAGTTTACAAAGACAAAGTAATTAGAACAAAAATCCAAATATAATTATGTAAATGCAATTTAAAACACCATGATTTATATAGATGAAATGATTAACGTTAACTTAAAATTTTTACTTCGCTACGCCAAAATAAAATTAGTAGACTATGGAAGATATTCCCCTCTCTTTAAAAGCTGAAACTAAAAATTAAAAAAAATATATATATATATATATATATATGGTTGCTATATATGAATGACGAAGAAGAGAGATTATTGCAAGCAATCATACATGCCAAACCATGGTACGTACATGAAGAAATGTACGTAGTGCATAAATTGGTCAAGTATCAAGATTATTATGACATACAGGCCGGCTAGTTTGCCAGAGAAAATGCATTGGATGTTTTAGCGAGAAAATATTTGATCATACATAATTCGAAAATCAGCCAAGATAGTAGTACAATAAATTTGGGAGTTTAAAGGACCTTGTGGCTACTGAAAAGCCTTTTAAATCGGTCCACAGGTCTCCACAGCTCCCATGTAGTCTGTAACCTTCTTCCTCTAACCCCCGTCTCCTCTCAGATTTAAATACTTCGTCTGATTTATTTGAATCTGAAGGCTGCCTGTTTCATCAATATAGAGAAGAGAACATATATATTACAGCTTAGACAGACTCCTTAAAAAATTAAAGGGGAGATGATGCATGGAAAGTGATATATATATTATTACCTCAAAATAAGCCTCTTGTAATTGCTATATCCAGCAAACGACAGATTCTCTTTGGTTACTTTCCTCATGCTTTCAATACGCGCCGTTAGCACAAAAATTGTAAATCCTAATTGTTCCAACTCCCTGTACAGCCTCAAACTCGCTGGTAAGGCTGGAGCCCGGCCCAAGTTCACCCATTCATCGAAAGACTTCTCATCCCAGGGCTCTGTACTGTAACAAGACAAGCATGCTTGTATAATGAGCTAAACAAAAAAGAAGACCTTAACACTTATATAGCTAGTATTTATCTATTTCCTCATATGCTACCAAATATGAAAATATAGATTTGGGATCAAACTGTCGTAAGCTGTCAATAAGATACTTATATAGCTAGTTTAATCTATTCCCTCTTTTCCCCCTCTTCTCTCTCCTGTTTCTATTTCTACATGACTTCGCCGGAAACGGCTAGTCTAACTGAAATTCAGACGCCACAAGACCCCCAAGCAGACCCACTCGACATACAACTTTCTTTGAATGGTGAGTCGGTAAGGTGCAGCAAAACATTGAAAAATCAACACCAATCCGGGGTTTCGGCTCAGGAGACACGCTCCACCTCGGTGCAATCGGAATCCCCCATCTTAGTTACTGATGACACTATGCTTGATCAAGTTCCCTCCCCGCTCAATATGTCGGAGGAGGATCTTAAATCTCCCAGCAGCAAAGCTAACGCTTCTACCACTATCACTCCTCCTATGGAAAAATCCTGGAGAGAGATTTTGGGAATTGAGGACCCAAAATCGATCTTCTTTGATGACACCTCTTATAACATGGATTTGGAAACGGACGACATCGAGGTGGAATTCATCACCACCTCGAAAGGAATCCCCATACCCAAATTCACACTGTCGAAAGACTGTGTCAACAGACTTCGTTCTAATTGGAATGAGAGTATCATTGTCAAACTCCTAGGGAAATCAATAGGCTGTAAGATGCTCTGTGCTAGAGTCTCTAAGCTCTGGCATTGTAATGAATTTGAAGCTCTCGAATTGGGAGAGGGCTACTTTCTCTTTAAATTCACCAATAGAGAAGATGGGGCTCGTATCCTGGCTGATGGTCCGTACATAATCATGGATCACTATCTAACGGTTCATAAATGGGAACCGAACTTTAATCCCTTCAAAGCTATTGAATCCAAAACTACGGTTTGGTTTCGATTACCAGGCCTCCCAGTTGAATATTACGAGCAAGGATTTCTTTTTCGGGTTGCTAGCTCGATTGGGACTCCTATAAAAATGGATATCAATACGGCAACAGTTCTCGTACGAAATATGCGAGAATCTGTGTTGAGATTGATCTTTCTAAGCCTCTAATGGCTACATATGAAGTTGATAATGAGACATTTTTGAATACGAGTCCATTGATAACATATGTTACAACTGTGGTAAGGTGGGTCACCGGAAAGATTGGTGCCCCCTATCTCGGCCGCCGGACATGGCAGTGAACCAACCGGAGAAGATGGATCCAAGAAAGAGACCGGGTGTGTCGGGTGTGTCTAACGGCTCCAACCCTGATGAGGATGGCCTGGGCCCATGGATGATTGCCAATAAACCTAGAAGAGGCGTTAGCTCCTCCAGAACTTGCGGACCAACGAGAAACTCGAACCTGGCCAATGTGAACAGCCGGCCCACTATGTTTAATGTCGTGGGTTGCTAAATGCTGCACCTAAATTTTTCTTTACCACCTCATTAATATCAAAAAATCCCTAAAATTTCTCTCCAACCACGCCACTAGTACTCCTCCTTACATTCGATCACCATCCATAGTTACCATTCAAACCTAAAAAATTTGATACTTTTAAAGGCATCAATTCAAGATAAGTGTATGAAGATTTACTTCTCTGTTCTCTCTACTATCTGCTGCTCTCTTTTTCTCTCTTTATATGTCGAAAATTCTCGAATTCTTAAAAATCAAACCGCCTCTCATTGACTAAACCAAACCTTACGATTTGAACAAGTCAAATAAGCCAGAGAATCAATATATGCAAATCTGAAATAAAGCTTCCAATAGGGATATTGTGAAGTTATTTTGTAAGAACGAAAAACTATATAAAAGTGGAAGGAGGGTTGCGGTCCAATTTATTTCGATAAGTTTTAATCTGTCAGCGGCGGCGTAAATTGGAACTGCTTTCAAGTTTGGAGTAGCTTTGTCCAGTTGGGTTCATTCTAGCCCTTCTCTTGTCAACCGGATCGATAGGAACAACTTAGGCTACTGATTTAAAGAAGCAAAAGTAGATGAAGTACTATGTTTAATCAAGATAAAAAAAGAGAGATTGAGAGATAATGAGAGAAAGAGGGGAAACTAACCTAATTTGTTTGGGGTATTTTTGGTATAAAGAAGGCGATAATGAGAAAATTATGGGCGACATTTAACCACCCTTAATGTTTTGCAGGAGGCCCAAGAGGACGAAATTACTTTCCAAGACCCGTGGTAGAAGCCCGTTAGGACAGGCCCCCTCCAAACCAAAACATCTCTTTCCAAAGCCCAAAACGATACAAACCTCGGGAACACTAAAGACACCCCTAGCCAACCTCAAGCTCATTCTATCCTTAATCCCAAAGCCCCAGTTAGAGAAATAACAAGTAGCAACCCTGAGCATATTCCCCCATCCACTTTCCCCATTATCAGGTTCCCAAATTTCTTGCAGCCAGAGCATTACCCGACCACAACCATGGCTAACCACAATGGAATCCCATCCTTTCATCAATCTAAACTTGGATATTCACACCAAACTCCATCCTTTCCCGAGGACCCTGGAGATGGCCAACGAGCCGATCCCGTGGGCCTTTCCAAAGGAAAGCAATCAGGCCCTAATTATAAGAACAGTGTGGATGCTAGAGGAATGCCTCGCCGAAGTCTCTCCCCTCCTTACGAGAGGAGCAGAAGCCCAAGAGATAGCTTTTCAGGTGAGACCGAGGTGGCCAATAGCCAAATCGATGGCACGGATCCGGTGCCTTTTTGAAGATGCAGGAATCCCACCCTCCTCCCATATTTTTTTATGTCGACAATGAATCTGATGAGCTGGAACTGCCGTGGGGCTGGGAAAGATGAATTTCGGTCAGAATTCAGGAGGCTGCTCTTGGATCACAAACTTGAACCGGTTATTTTGCTTGAACCGCAGAGAGATCTGTACAAGATGGGTTCCTTCTTTAAAGACCTAGGGCTTAAGGGCAGCTATGCAGTGGATCCGAATGGTCGTTCTGGCGGAATTTGGGTGATCCGGGATAATTACAAGGTTGACTTCACCCCATAGGTGACAATCATCAGGCTATTCATGGAGTGATTTCCCGTAATGGCTTCACAGATTGGATTCTTTCCGGGGTCTATGCTAATTCCAAAGAGCTCTCAGATATGAGCTGTGGGATAATATGAAGATGGTCACCCAAAATGCTAATCTCCCTTGGTTAGCTATGGGGGATTTCAACGACATCGCGAGCAATTCTGAGCGTAGAGGAAGAGACATAGCTGCTAGGAGTTCGGTGGCCCAAATTGATAATTTTGCTAACTATATTAGCAGATGTGGGTTGATTGATTTGGGTTGTGAGGGCCCCTTCCTCACCTGGTCCAATGAGGGATGGGCTCAGCAGAACTATGAAAAGACTCGATCGAGCTCTAGCTTGTGCTCAGTGGAGAAGGATCTATTTGGATGCTGTGGTCAGAAATCTTCCTAGAGTGTCGTCAGATCACTCTCCTATAATTGTCTTCGTGGCGCCCCTCCCCCTCTTAATAAACCCTTTCGAATGGAGGCTATGTGGTTTTCTAACCCGGACTTTAAAAATCTGATCGAGTTTGTTTGGAACTCTAAAGGCAATTTTCTTCCCGAAGCTATTCAGGAGCTAAAAGGAGCTTCTAAGAGATGGAATGTTAATACCTTTGGTAATATTTTTTTATAAAAAGAAAAGGGTTCTTGCTAGACTTGAGGGAGTCCAGAAGGCTCTATGTTTCATTCCCTAATCTTTTTACTCTTGAAAGACAACTGAGAGATGAGTACATAAGTATATTGAACATGGAAGAAATGCTTTAGAAACAAAAGTCTAGAGTTAATATGAATCTGCTGGGGGAAAGGAATACTAAATTCTTCCATACTACCACTTTAATTAGAAGAAGACATAACAAGATTTCTAGTCTTAAAATTGATGGTAACTGGGTTTTTGATGATGATGCTCTAAAACTATATGAGCAGTTACTACTCCAGTCTTTTTCAAAACAACCAGGATCACATTACTAGCTCTTACCCTCCCTGCCCCATATACCTTAATGATCATCATATTAATTCCTTGAACTTTTCCATTCTGGATTCTGAAATTAGAAATGCTATATTTGATATGAAACCCTTGAAAGCCCCTGGTCCTGATGGCATTCAACCCATTTTTTTATCAGAAATATTGGGATGTGGTTGGGCAATCTGTCTGCTCCTTTGTCAAAAATTGCTATGCTCAGAGCTCCTTGCCTTCCTTTATGAATAATGTCAATATTGTTCTTATCTCCAAGAAAAAAGATCCTAGTTTAATCACTGATTTTAGACCCATCAATCTCTGCAATGTCATCTACAAAGTCATTACTAAAATTATGATTAACAGACTTAGACCTATCATCTTAGATATTGTTGGTCCTTTTCAAAGTAGTTTTCCCTGGTAGAAGGATTACTGATAATATTATCATCACCTAGGAAATCATTAATTCTCTCATTAAAAGTAAGAATAAGAAAGGTGGAATGATCATTAAAATTGATCTTGAGAAGGCCTATGATAAGATTTCCTGGCAATTCCTGAAAAAGACTCTAATTGCCTTCAAGTTCCCTTCTAATTTGGTTAATTTAATCATGAATTGTATCTCTGGTATAAAAACTAGTATCATTTGGAATGGAGAACAACTACCTCCTTTTCAGACCTCTAGAGGTCTTAGGCAAGGGGATCCCTTATCGCCTTATCTGTTTGTTCTCTGTATGGAAAGGCTTTCCCATCAAATTTCTAAGTCTGTTCAAGATAAGTCTTGGAAAGGTCTCAAAACCTCCAGAGATGGGCCTTCTATCTCTCACTTGTTTTATGTTGATGACCTGGTCTTGTTTGGTCAAGCTAATGAGCTGGTTTGTTCCACCATTTCTAATGTTCTCAATGACTTTTGAGTGGCCTCTGGCCAAACTATTAATCTCCCCAAATCCAAGTTGTTTGTGGGGAAATCTGTCCCTCGCACCAAAGCTCAAGCCGAGTTCTAGTCTAGGAATTGACCTCACCTTAGATCTGGGTATCTACTTAGGTATGCCTCTGATCCGCAAAAGACTCTCCATATCTCACTTCAAACATATCCTTATCAGAGTTCAAAATAAATTGTCTGGTTGGAAGTCTAAAATGTTGTCCATGGATGGGAGATGCACCTTAATTAAATCTTCTCTTGCTAGTGTGCCTATTTATTCTATGCAGATATGCCCTGTTCCTAAAACTGTCTCTAGACAGTTGGATAAAATTAACAGAAGTTTCCTTTGGGGAGAATTCAATGATAAGAGAAAAATCCACACTATCAAGTGGAGCACTATTTGTAGACCTAAGGCTGAAGGAGGGCTTGGCCTTAGATTCAATTATAATCAAAATTTGGCTCTGCTGGCTAATCTTGGATGGCATATCCTCAAGCAAGATAAGCTTCTCTGGATTGATGTCATTAGTAAAAAAATACAGTCATGATGATCACCCCAAAGATTGGGTGGCAAAAAGCAATGCCTCTTATGTCTGGAGGGGCATATGCAAGTCCAAAGACATCATTTGCAAAGGGCTGAAATGGAACATTGGCAATGGCAGACTTGTAAATGTTTGGAAAGATTGGTGGGTGTCTTCCCATCACTCCTGATCTAAACCAACAGAGTAGCAGCCCTTCTGCTAGCAATACCTCTATTCATTCTATTACTGTGGCTGACATTATTCTGAACCAACATTGGGATTTATCTGCTATATCTGGCCTCCTTCCTCCTTTAGAAGTGAACAATATTAAGAATTTATACACCCCTAAGTATAGCACCAAAGGGGATGCTATCTCCTGGGCTCTTGACAAGAGAGGTAAATTCACTTCCAAAAGTGCTTATGAGAGTCAATTTGGGAGTCTGCAGCCCAACTCTAAAGCTATTTGGCTTAAGCTCTGGAAGCTCAAAATTCCTATGAAAATCACTATTTTTCTACGGAAAGTTCGTCATAACAGGCTCTTGATTAATACTTTGAGGTTTGCTAGAAAGTTGTGCAACTCCAGTCGCTGCCCTAGATGTCATATTTTCCCGGAGGATATTGATCACCTCCTAAGGAAATGCCCCAGGGTTACTAAAACTTGAGAACTAATCTTGATATGAGTTTAATATCCCCCTCCATGATTGGCTATATTCCAATCTCTTCACCAAAGCCAAGGATAAAAGGGGTGAGTTAGATTGGTTATATTTGTTCACATCCCTGCTGTGGAATACTTGGTTAGATCGCAACAAGGAAGCCATTGAGAACAAGCAGTTCAATGTTGATGTTGCTGGCAGCAGTGCTATAATAGCATGGTTTGCAAGGGAAGTTCATCTATCCTTTAACTCTTCAACTTTATCTCCTATTTGCATTCCTAGAGCAGTAACTTGGGTTCCCCCTACTGCAGGTACAGTCAAATTGAACACGGATGGGAGCTGAAACCATCGTATCAAGCAATATGGTGTTGGAGGAATCATGAGGTCGTCAAGTGGAGGCTGGATGATGGGATTCCTTGGAAGATTGAAAGAGTGCACCCCCTTGGAAGCTGAACTCCATGCGATTTTGGTCGGACTTGAGCTCATGCTATCAAAAGGCTACAACAACATAGCTGTTGAGACGGATTCTATCGAAGCCAAAAATTTGACAGAACACAAAGATAATGACTCTCATCCTTTGAATGCTCTTCTCGCTGATATCAAACACCTGCTAGATGCCACAGGCTGCTCTATACAACATACCTTAAGGGATGGTAATAAGTGCGCAGATTACCTTGCTAAGCGTGTAGCTAGCCAGAACGAAGCTCTGGTCCAGATCAACCAACCTGATGCGAAGCTTATTTCTTTGTTAGAAGCGGACTTGGGGGAGGTTAGATCCCATAGTCCCTAGTTGTTTTTCCTTTTTTCCTTGTAACCACAAAAAAAAAAGGCTAGTTTTATAAGCAACATCAATAAATATTTAAATGATTATTTATATGCTATTGAGATAATATCTCATATTAAGAATAAATTAGTCGCATAAATATTTAATAAAGATTTTGGGCTATTGATCTCATTGTCAATTGGTTTTGAGCTGAATATCAAACTTTAACATGGTATCAGAGCAAGCTCTACATGTGCGCGTCCAACGGCACACGATGTCCTTCTTCACCGTCACCCGAAAGCCCTTAATGTCCTTCCTCAAGGCCACCCAAACAGACCAAAAAGAGTGCACAAGCCCGGCTACATGCGAGGGGGCATATTGAGATAATATCCCACAATGGAAATAAACTAGCCGCATAATCATTTAATAAAAATCTTGGGATATTCTCTCATTGTCAATTAGTTTTGAAATGAAAACTTAAACTTTAACATATGCAACATCTAGTAATAGGACTATAAATGAGCCTAGTCGCCTTGGGCTCGATCCGACTAGATTCATTTCAGTCCGACTCCACTATTTTAATGCAAACATCATTTTCAGTCCTGTCATATTTTGCGAGTCCGAATCGATTCGTAAGGCTCATGAACTAGTCCGTTAAGGGCTCGACTCGTTAAGGTCCAACTCGAATTTTCATTAACAAGTCTAAATTTCAATCCAGGATATTCAAATATAATTACAAGGAGCATAATAGCTTATAAAGATTAGGCACATACATACACGTCAACACATAATAACTTAAAAGGTTCAATTAACATCAAGTCAAAGTCTAAAATACAAAACAAATTCTGAAAACACATAATACTAGAATAGGAATTACACGAACAATAACAATTAAAAAAGGTCAATTTTTATGTTAGCCCAGACTTACCAAGGCTCGTAAAAACTTGTCTAGCCAACATCTATTAAAGTCCGCTAATGCCTTGGCTCACGAAGGCTTACAAAAGCTCATAAGTGTCTCACGATTTAGTTATGAATCGAACTAAGTACACCTATTTAAAAACTAACTCGATCCCGTAAAAATCCGCCTCTTAAAAAAATTTGATGAACCTGACTCAAGGCCGCATAAATTATATCGTTTGTCTAGGCATTGCTAGCAAGGAGTACCCATTTTATTCATAAATATATATAAAATTTATCAATTATGTACATAATATAAATATAAAATGTACATAATAATTATAAATATAATAATCAAATATCCCATGTATATTTCATATTCATACGTACATAATTCATAAATTTTATATATATTTGTGAATAAAATGGACATATCTTGCTAGTAATAACTCAGCACACGACATAACAATTGTTTGGCCCGACTCATTTACAAGTTTATCAAGAAACATTTAAATGGCATGTCCTAACAATATTTCAAGACTATCTATAAAGACAAATGCATTAATCTGGATGAAAGACAAAATGCATTACCCTACATATAAACCAGCCCTTAAACTAATGTGTGACATTAATTTTCATCATCTAAGAATCCGTTCGTAGTAAAATTACTAATAATAAAAATTATTATTATTATATGAAATTAAATTAAATGTAGATGTTAAAGCAAAGTACAAAATTTTATTTAGAAAAGTACTCCCTCCGTTTCGAGCAAAGAGTCTCCTATTTTATTTTTGAACATTTCGTCTAAAGAGTTTATTATCAATATTAATCTATAAATATTAATTTTTCTAAATTTTTGGGCTCATATTTAAAATATAATAGTCTTATGATATATTGTAGAAAAGCTTATAACTTTAGTATAGTTTATTTAAAAAAATTAGTATGCTAAAAGTATAAAAGTAAGAAATTTAGCTTTCAAACAAGAATACTTTGATTTGAACGAAGCGAATATATATATGTTGAATAGGAATATTGTGTCATCCGCATTAAACAAGTTGATGATTTTTTTTATTAATGATGAGTGAAAAAGCATATAGGAATAAAATAAAAGGTGAAAGCAACTCCTCCTTTTACATATTATTATTATTAAAAAATGTTTGTACTCAAGGAACGGAGGAGCTAGTAAAAAATAATTAATTAGGTATTTCTATACAAATTAAAATTATTTTTATTTGGCAATACGAAGTGCAAATATAATTTTAAATATAAAAAAATATTATTATTACATAAAAAAGGATAAGTTAAAAGTTTTTAATTTTAATAAAAAAATATATATGAAAATTTGTGTGTGAGAAATATGTATGAAAAGTGTATGTAGATATTGAGAGAGTGTACGAAAATACTGTGGAGTTGTATACCGTGTGGGGTCGTATTAGAGAGAAGGCGTGATGATGTGTGTGAAAATGTGTCTTTTTTATTTTTACATTAATTTTGATGGATCACGGTTTATAATATCAAATCAAATAATAGTAAAATTTGTATTATAGATTATCAAACATTATATACGATAATCTTTTTCTTAAATATGTCGCATTTTTTGCTGTTAAATTTTGGCATTTGATAACAATAATTAATGGCCCAACAAGAAGTGAACGAACCAATCCAAACATGCCAAGTAATAGCAAAAACCCAAAGCCAAAGCCAAAGTAAAGCAGACCTCTAAAAATGAACGAACGAACGAACGAACGAATTACCCGTATCCATGCTTCGCGAAGTAGGGCAGATTCGAGAGCAACGTCTCATCAACATCAAACACCCACGCGTCCTTCCCGTCTCCGGCGAGCTCCACCGTCTTTGCAAACGACAATGCACAATCAGCTGTTGCCTCCGAGTCAGATCGGTAGCGCTTTCCGGTCATGTACTCCTTCACGAACTGCTCGCATACTTTCGGAATCTTGTCAAGGGATTTGGCGTTATCGGTGTCGACGGTGAATTTCCAGCTCTCGCAGAACACGTTGTCGGAATCCATGCCGCCAGCAGGCAGGTCGGAGAAACTTTTCAGCTTTTACCAAAATGAGGTGATTTGTGTCTGGGTGAGGGTGAGTTTGCCCCCAGGGCGTTGGGCTTTATAGTTACTCTGTTCCACGATAAAATGTTGAAGAGAGTTTTATTTCTTTTCCTGATGTCCCACCATAATTGCTTTTGTTCTAATCTTACTTCATTTTGGTTGCCCAACTTATGGGTGGAAAAAAAATACCAATTGTCCTATCATATCGATTGCTCTATCGTATCTTATCAAAAAATCTCTACAGAAAAATTATTCTAATATTACCGTACCGTACCGAAAATTTTGATAGGATAATGATAATGAATATCATTACCACGGTATTACTATTTAATTATAGTTAATTTTTTTTTTAACCCAGGAACCCTCTGGAACTATATCAACTTCACGGATCACCCCCTTATATTTTTATATGACAGTAAACCCCTTCAAAACTTACAATCCCCTACGACCCAGCCCAAAAAAGGGTCTTTTGGCCTGAATATCTCCAATCGTTTCCTTCTATTAAATTCTTATACTCAGTTTCTATCCAATCAATCAAAGAACATTTTCCTAGAAAAATTTTCACTGATTCATCCGAAAAATTTACCTTTTTTCTGCTCTAATTTCTAGGGTAAAATATGAGGTTAAGTTAATTTAGGAGTGTACATCTTTTTCCTTCATTGTTTTGTACAAATGCTTATGTGTCATTAGTTTATATTATTAATTTAATATATTTTATCTTTCATATCTCATATTTACTTTTTACAAAAATAAAAAAAAATTAGATATTGAGATTTTTTCAAAATGAATAATATAATTAGGGATTATAAGTGTTAATATAATAATCATTTCGTTAAATTGTTGACAAAAATTTAATAATAGGACAATATTGCCCATAATTTTTAAAATACTTGTTCAATCTTGTAAAAATATATATATAATAGCAAATCTCAAATAAAATTTTAATTACAGAATATATTTATCAAATAAACCCCGCGATGGGAGTAGTTATAGACTTGTGACGGCCAAATGATCGGGTTCTTCATAAGGCGTTGGCCATTGAGGAGAGGGGAGCAACGAGGAAGGAAACGATTTGATGAGAGAGAGAGAGAAAAGTATTATGAGCATTCAAGGCTTGAATTTTGGGCCAAAAGACCTAGGGTGTGTTTAGCATCGGGGTTTTTGGAACAAAACATGAAAAACATTACAAAAACTTGTTCACCACTTAAGTTTTTAAAAATATAATTTAATTTTATAAATTTAACATTTTTTGATTTTATCGAATTATCGTGCTCAAAAATGAGGTTAAGTCTTAAAAATAAAGAAAGAAAAGTGATCATAAAAAATTTAGAAGCAAAATTGTAATTGAATGATAAAATAATTATTTTTTTTAAATAAATGAAGGGCACTAATGTATATAAGATTATTTGAAGGCAAAAAAGACTTTTTATTGAAAAAAGGGTAGACAGTATATAATGACCAAACCTAAGGGGACAACCAAATTTGATCAAACCTTGAGGGAGCGGCGCAAATTACCCGTTCAAAGAGGAGATAGTATAGAGAGAACGTGGGTAGGTGGTGGGCGAAAATTATAAAGAGTGCTTTATTGCAAATAATAGTTATAAATTATGTATATATAAACTTTTGTGTGCATTACTATTTACTAATTATATTATGTATATTATAATTATGTTATATGTATATTTTATAGTAATATTTATTTGCATTAACACACTCTATGAATAAGAAGTGTCTATACAGTCCATATAACTGATCGGGTAGTGGGTAGGGAGAGGTAGGCTCGGCTAGCATTTTAAATATATTAGTACTTCCTTAATTGGGCTGGGTCACGCACTAATATCCGCACTCCAATGTTGACCTCTAATTCACTCCGTCCCCAGTTGAATACAGAATACCTGATTCAATTAATTTTTTATCTGAAAAATTTGACCAATTTAACTGTGTAAATCAAATAATTTCTATATCATATTTGATATTTTCTTATCTTTCTGTAAATTTGAAGAGACAAAATAGTTTTATATGAGTTTAAGAAGGTTTGTAGCCTTTTTGGGTACAATGTATTTTATTAGAGATCGGTTTTAAATATGAGTCCTTCATAGAATTTTTCAGATTTTAAACTGTAGAAACCGATTTGAAGAGAGGAGATCCACAACACATCATCCCGCCTCTCATCTTCCTCCATGAAGATCTCATCAAAATTCATCCTCAGGCACGTGACCAAGCTCCCAAAATTCCACTCTTTCTATAAATTAATTTCCAAATCTGAGTTGTAGAAACGACAGCGATGATTTTCATCTTTTCCAAAAATAATGATGTGTTCGACGGGAAAGAAAATACTATGGGGTTATAATCATCGAAAGGGTCAGTGAGGAAACTTCAATTGCCAACCCCATCGCGTCGACACCCTCTCCAATCTCAAACTCCCTCTACTCGTTCCCAAGTCGACAAAGCCCTTTTCACGTCGTTGCTGCTAGGGAGAATTTAGGGTGTTTGCCGTCCATCTCTATGCAGAAGTGGAGCCAGGAATTTTATTTTTAAAAAAAATCAGGTCGAATTATCAAACAAATGAATTGGGTCCAAAAAAAAAAAATAGAATAAATGCATTTTAAGTTCATAACAGAACTATTAATAATACAAGGAAAAAGATGTCAAATTTTACTAGTACATTTAAATATCACTAAATTTTGTGTTATCCGACAATTGACGCCTACGCATACACATATCTTGAAAACGCTTCAAGATTCTTATATTATGAATTTTAACGAAGAGCGCTTTCTCGATGTATACCAATAAAGAATTGTTCAAATTAATATTGATCTCCCATCCTATTTTGCAGCTCCGTCATGACATATTTCACTGTAGAAAATGCTCTCTCAACAGAAGCTCTCGCTACAGGTAGAAGCAAGACCAATTCAATCAAGCGATAGACTAACAGAAACATTCTATCTTTCTTAGTTTCAACCATCTTCATTAATAGACCGCTCAAATCTTCAACATTGAAGAATCGTGAATCATTTCTCACAGAATAAACAAAAGTTTGAAGTTGTTGAGATATCATCAGAAGCTTTACCACTGAGAAGTCTTGTGGATAAAAGTTGGCAAGATGAACAAGTTTGTTGACATTGAAGTTAGAAAAATGATTTCTCGAATCGAGACATGCCATACACTCAAGCAATTGTGTACTAGACTCAAAGAAACGATCCCCATCTCTTGTATAATAGAGTCCACAACCTAATAATCATTAAAAAAAATAATTTTAGATAACATGTTAACTAATAAACTAAATAGAAAAGATATTAAATTCTTAAGTTACCTCACAAAAGATTTCAACACGATAATGATGGTAGTTAGTGATATTTTTGTCGTCTCTCTTCATGCGAACTCGTCTTGGGACAATGTCATCCATCGTATTAACATCAATTTCATTAGTTACACAAAAAGTATTCACTTCTTGACATAATCTATCTCATCCTGATTTCCGAAATGTTTTCAATTCTTCTTTTACAATCACTACCGCATTCATTGCATTAATAATATCTTGATCTTGTGCTTACAAGACTAGGGATAAATGGATGAATGAGACCTAACAAAGGTTTTATAAGCATCGTAGCAAACACAAACTCATTACTTTCCATCTTTTGTAGCAATCCTAGAGCTGGCCCCTTTGATGTGCTATCAATTCCATCAACAAATACATTTTCAAGTACTTATATTGCCGAGGGCCACATAGCTTCAAGTAGAAGTATTGTAGTATAATGAGATTCCCATCGAGTGTCATCCGGTCTACGCAAAGAGGTTTCTTGATTTTGGCCTCTTCCAGAACACGGATGTCTAAGCTCTCCATCTTTCGAATAGTTTATCATGTTCAAATTGTCGAAGTTTATCTTCTCTTTTACAACAACATCCGCATATTGTAACAATATCACCAAGATAACTGAAGAAGCTACTAACATACCCATTTGCCTTGTATACAGCCACAGACACCAATTGAAGTTGGTGAGCAAAACAATGAACATACCATGCAGATGGATTTTCTTTCAAAAGTGCTTTCAAGCCATTAAATTCACCTCTCATATTTGATGCCCCATCATATTCTTGGCCTCTTAATCTTGACAATGACAACCCCAGTTCAGAAAATACAAAGTCAATTGCCTCTTTCAAGCATATCGATGTAGTCTCCTTTACATGAACCAAATACAAGAATCTTTCTACAACCTCCCCCTTCTTGCTCACATATCTAATGACAATCGCCATTTCCTCTTTTATTGAGCAATCCCGAGATTCATCAACCATGATAGAAAATAAATGATCTCCAAGTTCACCCAATATTTCAAGTCATGTTTCAACTGCACAAGCATTAATCATATCATTCTAAATAGGCGGAGAGGTCATTTGACAATTTCTTGGAGCATTTAGAGGAGTAACATTACCAACCTCCTCTTTTCTTTCACTGTACCATCTCAACAATGATGAAAAATTTTCCGGTTTTAAGAAAGTAGATGACTCGTCATGTCTCCTAAAAGATTGACCTTCCCCCAAGCAATGACGAATAACATCAAAGGTTGCAGTCAAACGGATTTAATATGCCTTGTCTTTTGATGCAGAATCTCTCTCAACAACATAAGTCAAACTCTATTTTTGATTCAAAAAATTTTCATACTCAATTCTTGCTTTATTGTGTGAACTAGAAGTAGAACCGACATGTCCTCTAAACTTTTCAATGCCCTTTTTTCCAATTGGAAAACCCAATATTAGTAAAGGCTTCATCTCCCGGTGCCACATGACCACTCTTGAAATGAAAACACCAATTAAAGTCCTTAAACCAACTATCTCTAAAACTTCAAAATTGAGGTCCAAATTGTGTTTGTGGAAATACACGACCTTTTGGTTGACAAGGACCTTTAGCAACATATTCTCTATGAATTCGGTCTTGGATATTCACACCAAAACTATCAATTGATTTTCGTAGTCCAGGATCGGAAATAATATCATTTTCCAAATCAAAACTATCAACAACCAGATTTTCATCCAAAGCTTGTGTTTTATTTCCAACACTCGCACTAGAAGAACCAGTAGAAACTCTAGGTCGTTTGGTTATAAATTTATCCATTGATCAACCTAAATAAAAACAATCACAAATTCACAAAAATTCTAAATTAGGGTACAAAATAGCCACAATTCACAAAAATCAATATTTATGGCACAAACAACTACTATGAATTGAAGATAAAACTTAAAAATCACAGCAAAAATAATCACAATTAATAATTTATCAAAAATTTTATCAAAAAATTAATTAAATAATTTTAACTTTACAATTCATCCCAAAATCAAAATAATATTAAGAAAGAAAGAAGAGATGCACACCTAAAATTATTGGAGACTTGTAAAATCAACTTGGAAACTTGAAAATTAAACCGAACAAACTTGAAAATCCCCAAAGGCGAGTTGGAACAAATTGGAAAATCAGGGGTAGGGAGCTGCGGCAGCACCGACACGCCAACCAATTTGAACAAACTGGAAAATCAACTTGGGCTTAAAGCCCGTTTCCTTTTCACGCTTATATCCTTTTTTTTTAACTAATCAAAACGACGTCGTTTTGATTTCAGAAAAAAAAAGACACAAAACAGAACAGTCGTCTCCCTCCCTTGTTCGCCGAAATAAATGGAGGGAGGGGCTATTCGCCAATTTTCCTCGCCTGCACAGTTCTAAATCACCGAAAATTTCAAGATGGAGGGGTGTTCAGCCCCCCTTCCTCTGCCTCTGTCTCTACGCCGACATCGTACACTCTAGAGAGATGCAGTGGCTTCTTCTCCTTTCTTCTTTTTACAATTTTTCTCTGATTTTCAGATTTGGGTTTGGTACTAACTCTTACGTCCAATTATTCAAAATTTATTGAAATTCTTCGTGCTGAGTATATCTAGGAAGATTTCGTATCTGGCCTTACTGGATTGCTGTTTGATTGTATAATTAATTGTGTGGATGGATGCTCTATCTGATGGAGGAGATTTTGAGGGAAATATGTAATGGGCAATGGAGAGGGAATGGGTTGTTGTTCATTCATGGTGTTGTGGCTAGGATGATGTTCGTGGTATTCATTTGAGGTCAGGTGCTTGTGTGTCGAGGAACTGAAATTCGAAGGAGGAAAAGAAAATGAAATTGACGGAAAAGTGATCGCTTTTGATAACCTCCGATAATGTACAAGATGGAGCGGTGGGTTGCCGTCGCGGAGGAGCCGCCAGATACCAAAACACGTGTTAGCCACGGGTTGAAATAGCCTAGAAATTTTCAACAAAAATACCATTTTTACCCCTCACGTGTTAGCAACGGGTGTGTAATTATACAAAAATGTCAACACGGGAGTGATGGGGGCAACAGAGTGGGCCGAGTTTTTCAATTGGGGGGCGAATTGGGCCAACTTTTATGTTGGGGGACGAATTGGGTTATGAAGGTACCAAAAAGTATTGGCGACCTAGCGAGCTCTAAGAGACCTCGCGAGGATGGTCATCGCCCTCAGTTG
>JAOWAN010031409.1:0-18592 GCA_028566635.1 Lobelia cardinalis | reverse complement strand
ATCGACTATTCTTTTTTTTAATGTTATAACTATTAAATACTCTGTTCGTCGCACAATAACTGAATCGGGAGACTCAAAGTTTTTGAATATGCAATGGGCTAATTGGACTGCAGAAATGCTTAATTTACCACTTTGAAGAGTAGAGACTAGTGTTGACATCAAAGTTATTTGCTGCTGCTTGTTATCATCCAAAAACTATATTTACTCTTTTTGAATTATTTATAGATGTTTTCTCAAAAAAATTCAGTCTTTAGTAACTTTCATTTTCTTTTCGTACGTTTTCACTCTTATATTGATGGTAAATTGTAACAACTAAGTTAACTTTGAATTCTTGCATGTCTACTTTAATTATGATGATGGATGTCATAGCTCTATTAATTATTTTCTATAATTCTAAAAAAATTCAAGATTTCCAGAAAAAAAGAACAAAATTACAAAAAATATCAAAATTTTCGGAAATTTCCGAAATTCCGTAAAAATTCCAAAATTTTCGGAAATTTGAAATTTCCGAAATTCCGAAAAAATACATGGTTTCGAAATTGGAATGTATTATACATTTCTGAATTTTTTTTGATGGAAATTGGAATAGACTTTTTCATTCCGAAAATTTTTGGAATTTTTCTGAAATCCCTTATTTCCGATCCGATCCATCCAATTTCTAGCCCTAGTGACGGTCCTATCAAGAGTGACTCGTAATCAAAAGTGATCAGCTATATGCTTCTAAGCTACATTCCAAGTCCTTAACTTTGAAAAACATCGAACTTTTCGATCACCATGGAACAATTAAAAAGTTGGGTTGTTACTAATGCAGAATATGTATGTAATCTTGACTCAATTTCATAATCTAATTTTTAGATTGTCTTTAGGGCTCATATCTGAAAATTCTATTTAAGAAGAAGCGAGGATATCATATTCTCAAACACAGAAAAAAAATCTCATTTAGTGAATTAAACATGATAAGAGCTCTCTCCTTAGTTTTCCTACTTTATCTTATTCATGTAAGCAACTCTAGTCGTCCTATCGAGGATGGGATTGTTGCTAGTGATCCCTCGATGGATCCTGATTGGCTTGAACATTACAATGTCCATATTGTCAATGAGATGTTCCGTGATATTCTACTTCGTTGCAGGTCGAAAGACGATGATTTGGGACTAAAGGTACTCCACCATACGTACGACTACAAGTTTGGTTTTCGGATGAGTTTCGCCGATACCACTTTTTTTAGTTGTAACTTTCTGAGTGAAGAAAAGAATGCATCACTTGTTGTTTTTGATAGGAAAATTGCTGATGAATGTGGTAGAGAATCTTCTAATAGTTGCTATTATGTAGTGACAACAGATGGTTTCTATTTTAACAATCGTTGGACGCCCTTTCCCGGTATTTGGCGTAAGGTGCTCGGTTGGTAATCTTAATGGTTTATGATAATAGTATGATGAATAAGAAAAAAGAAATTATGTGTATGATATTTTATTTTTATGAGTCTATTGCATATTTCCATAGTAATATCAAGGGTTGTGTAATATTTATACCCCTATATATACTATAGTCTGTTCCTATCAGAGTTAACCCCTCTCCAAGAATTCACAAGATTTCAAAATTTTTGTTCAATCATATTACCTTTAAACTTTTATTGTATGGTTTTCAATAATTTTGTTAATAGATAGCTTTTTTTGAATGTGTACATGTAACTTTTATTAGTAGGGTTCATGTATTAAATTAGCTGTTGGTTCCCCTTAATCAAATAGTAATTAACTTGGTCCATATCAGACTTTACTTGAATTATTCTTCTTGTTATTTTGCTGATTGTGTATTTACATTTTACTGATCAAGATAATTTACTTAGAATCAAAACTATAGTTAAGAACTGTTGTTCAAGTAAATCTCAAAAATGAACTATAATTCAGGGGTATAATTAAATATATATACACAATAACTCTAGTATCAATAATTCAACTATTATGGTACTAACATTTAAAAATGGAAGAAATAAGGGAGGCTTGTTAAGACCATCAGTCGAGCTCTCCAGCCATTGCCGCTGCCACACAACCGCCAATAATCTAGAAAATTGAATGTATGAACGAACGAAAATTATTGCAGATTTTACATTTTAAGAGCACGTAAGAATTGGTCCAATTTTAACTTTGCTCACTGAAATCTGCTTTCAAAAAATTGAAATCTTGTTTATGAATTTCAGTAATCTCTAACACCCAAAGCATACGGCGAAACAATAGATTTGAACTTCTAGCACAACAATTAAACACGTATATTGTTTGCGTCAGTTCGCGAAGGCGTTTTAAAACAGCATCTCCGGGCATATAGATCTCCTGCACCTTCTTGTACATATTTTCTTCCATCGAAGATTTCAAATGATTTGTACAGTCCAGCGGCCTCTCATACAACTATCTACTTGTTTCAATTTTACACTTCTTTCAAATTCTGCTTTCCTAGTCTCAAAGCCAATGTATGCTTTCCACAACAATTCTGGCATACCCTTTGCAGGATGGGTGATCGCAAGCTCAAAAATCGCCCTGACGTACTCAATTTCACCCAAAGATCTCTCTGATTCAAGTTTAGGGTTTAGAGTTCCGGTCTCTAAATCTTGCTATAAATTTAGAGACAAGTTTATACTATCAGAAATGACCAAAATAGCGACTGACATCAGTCGATAAGATTTAGTCGCTATTAGCGTCTATATGACGTTTTAGTAACTGATGGCGACCGTCGCGATGATTCGCGACTGACAAATCAATTCTTAAATTAGCGACTAACTTGTCAGTCGCTAATACATAAATTAATAAATTAAATTTTAATTTAATTTAATAATTTAATTTTTAATTTTTAATTAAATTAATAATTAATTAATTAACAATTACAATTAAATAATTTAAATTTATTATTAACAAATATATAATATTTACAAAAAAAGAAAAATAAATAATATCCAAAATGCCATAACAGAAAATCATTTCTAGGCATTTTTGGACGATACACATCCCCCCAAAAGTCTAAATGGGCATCACCAATGTGCTGGCTATGCGGGGGCGGAGGCGAAGCCTGGAGCTACAACATCCGTTCCTGGAGCAGCTGCTGCAGCATATCGATTCCAACCTCCGTTGATTGGCCTGGAAATCCTCCATCTATCGTGCCCAGTCTGGTGGGGGCATATCAGCCTGAGGGATCGACTCGGCTCGTGGGATGGAACCTCAAGCAATTGTCGATCCTGACTCCTAATGTCGACAACAAGATCCCCGCGGTCTCCCATTTAATTAGAATCTCATTAACCGGACCCCATGAAGAAAGAAGCAAGAGTTTAAATAAAATTACAAGTACTTTCTAAAATTTCAAATCATCAACGGATAAAATTTAGGATTTAGGATTTAGGGTTTAGGCATGATTAAATTTGTTTTTTGCAAGTGGATAGATTAGTTTTATTTTTTTTTATCTTTCTTTTTAAAATTAATTAAGTTTTACAAATATTATTGTTTTGAAATTAGATAAACATTCATTATTAAATTTTCTCATATTATATTTTTTATAAATATTTTTTAAAATAATATTTTTTTCTAATATTATTTATTTTATTATATAAAATAGGATATTTTTTTGACATATTCATGTATTTTAGTCAAAATATTCGTTAAAAAGTAATAATTATTTGTAATTTTTAATTATTATTAAAAAATTTATATTAAAAAATAACATATTATTTATTTATTATTAGCATCGGAATAGGATGATATTTTGACATATTCATATATTTTGGTCAAATATTTTTTTAAAAAATAATAAAGATTATACATAATTTTTTATTATCATTTAAAATTTGACATATAAAAAATAATTTCAGAATCATATTATTATTTTAAATAATTTATACAAATGCAACCCAATCACTGAGCTTGTCCAAAATTTCAAAACTCAAAAGAGTCTTCTGAAATTTTAAATGGGGCTCTAAAAATTAAATATACAGATTTAATTTACAAACTCTATTGAACTTTTTATCAAAAACAAAATTTTATATATTTAACTTATATTTGAAAATTAATGAAACAGAACTTACTAACGAGGTTAATTATAAAATTATTTACACGTGTTTCCTTGGAGTAAGTAGGTGTTATGGAGAGTTAGAGAAGTTGATATTTTAAAAAATATGAAGGAGATAAAAGAGTATACAAAAGATAAATATTATGGTGTTTCCACGAAGAATTACGTACCAATATTACTAATTTTAAAATGATATAGTACGGAGTTTTGACATGTTTATAATCAATACAAATTTTTTTACCCGCTCGAATAAGTCTTTTGTATATTTACTTTCAAAATTTATGAAATTATATACTCTCATTCCTTTTTCTTTTTTGACTAGACATTATTGCACTCTTCACAATATCAGAACTTATTTCCTTATATGTTATATACTCTCAAAATCTATAAAATTATATACTCTCATCCCTGGCTTTTTCTTATAGTGTAGGTGGTTTGGTCAAATAATACCTTACATCTACGAAAAATAATATAGTACAAAGTTTTCTCATATTTATAATTAAAATAATTTTTTAAACAAATTCGAATAAGCTCTTTTTATACTTGCTCATAAAATTTAGTAAAATTATATACTTTCATCCCTCTTTCACCCTTGACTAAATTATTATTGTTCTCTGCACAATATCTGAACTTAATTCTTTCCTTATATATGTTATCAATCAAGAACATCTCAACCCATTTTATAATTGTGAGCATAATCCTTGATATACCTCAAAAATATTTAAATTTATTGTTTTTTCATAAAATATAATGTATTCTTGAAAATATGTAACACAAAATAAATGTATCACATGATAAATATTCCAATCAAATGCATTTTAACACGTGATTAATGCATCAAATCAACAACATTATAACTCATCATTAAAAGAATAAATATCAACAGATCAGCTACTAATCATATTCCTAGACTAATTTGGACACTATATATTCAAATAAGGAAAGTAAAACAGCAAAGATAACCTTAAAAATCAGACAAAATTATGAGTTCAAGGAATGAAGTAATACTAAGAACAGACAGAATTTGTCTCAAAGGAATGATAATCTTTCACATTAGTCCATTTGAACTTGCTATTACACACATTAATGAAATAGAAATGACGCTTTTCATTAATTACAGTTTGGATCACGAAGTCAAAATGATATAAGATATGATTTTACCTTTTTTTCTCCAGCATTTTTTTGGCTTTTCATTTTAATCATTGCAATACATCGTATCATATCGCAAAACATAACTATATATATAACTCTACAAAACTAGATGAAAGCCATATCAGATCTGCAAATTCGTACGAGAAGGAACCTTAAATTTCTTTTAAGTCAAATATGAACTTGACCAAGAGAAATCTCGTCTCCGCGGTCGTGCTCATAATATATCTCGTTCGCGTAACTCATTCTGCTCGTAGTCCTGCTGAGGATCACGGCATTGTCGTTGGTGGCCTTTGGCTCGACCACTATGATGTTCACATAGTCAGCGAGATCATGAACGCAGATATCTTGGTTCACTGTAAATCGGGAGGTGACGATCTAGGCCAACATACACTCCAATATTCCCAGGATTACACGTTTAAATTTCGCCAGAAGTTCGATTACAGCACCGTTTTCCGTTGTGAGTTTCAGGGCGAAGGGAAAACGATAGCATTTGAAGTCTTCAATAAGCACATTGCTGGAAGTTGTGGTATACATAATCATAATGATTGTTATTGGGCTGTTTTTGGAGATGGTTTCTACTTCAACAAGAACTGGGCTCCTTTTCCTGGCAATGGATGGACTAAACGAGTTAGCTGGTGATCATCGTTAACTACATTTTCATTATTTTTCGATTTCTCATCCATTTATAAATATATATACGTTTGAGAAAAAGCAATTCACGAATGAAATATCCACGATTATCTTATATATTTTACATGCATGGTTAATTTCATTTAATTTGCTCCTTTCACTACATCCGATGGATCCGAACATGTTGATTTACTTATTCTTATTATTAATCTATAGTAGAAATAACAAGAGAAAACAGTGTCGTCAAAATCACTTGAGTTTAGCG
Source organism: Lobelia cardinalis (assembly GCA_028566635.1). Taxonomy (NCBI): domain Eukaryota; kingdom Viridiplantae; phylum Streptophyta; class Magnoliopsida; order Asterales; family Campanulaceae; genus Lobelia; species Lobelia cardinalis. The sequence continues at coordinate 12,501 of JAOWAN010031409.1, read as the reverse complement.
ATTCATCTAGTCGAGAGATTCAATGTTTCATTTCATTGCATACCGAACCAAAATCCATCAAAACAATTTAATAAAGACAGTCGAGTGATAATGAGGTACAGTCTAGTGGTAGGACGGCTCCCATATTTTCAATAGGCCGTAGGTTGGAGTTATCTTAAAGATAAATGGGGAATTGCTGATAATTCCCTTAAAAAAAAAATTCAACTATTCGGTCACTGAACTTTTGGGAGATTCAATTCCCAATTTGGTCACTCAGTTGTTGTTGCTACCAATATATCACACTTTTCCGTACCTTTACCAATCTGCCACTACTGCCCATTTTACCCTTAGCTTTCTTAAAATCCAAACAAAGCCTAACAAAAAAAACTTTTCAGTTAGGTCCATTTAGTCAAGTGAAAATTGGAGTTAACTTCCCCTTTTTGGGTGAAATTGCAGCTCCACTTCCCATCATTGGTTCGAATCTTCTGTTCCAAAATATAGTATTTTATTTTATATTTTATTTTTTTAAAATTTTATTTTAATTCAAGGACGAAGCCAGGTGGGTTGGCGTGGAGTCGGTCACCCCCATCGTGGCAAAAAAGCTTTGAAGAGTAGTAGTATTAATCGAAAAAATCCCTGTTGTTTGTCTTCTTTGCCCCTCCCCTCGCCACTGCCCTAGAAAACCTAGTTTAATTTGTATTTTCAAAATTTTTAAACAAAACGGTTTGTTAAGTGAAATTCCATTTACAAAATGACAGTCGAACAAAACAACTGGTTCGACTCCCCGAACGTACGTAACAGCGAGAGAGAAAGATCGAGAACGAAGACCGATAGATGAGAAGTTGATGAGGACAACTTGCCGGCGAGAGATTCTGTGACGACGAGAACTCGTCGGTCGCCCCCAATCGCATGAGCAATTTCTTTCCACTTCAACGATTTGACTTCTCTCGAGCCGAGGTATTCTTTTGGCCAAAACTGTTGGGTCTCTTTCAAATTTTAATATGAGTTTATTGATGATTTATTTTTATATTTTATAGCATAAATTGTTGATTTTTATTGTTTATTGATCGTTGATCGTTGATTATAGAAAATTATAAATTACTGATTTAATTGTATTTTTTTACCCTAATTTCAGGTTTGTCGTAATCTATATCCTAATATATTTTCCGGCCCGTATTTCAAGTTATTTTGAATGATTTATTTATTGATTATGATGAGAATGTGATTGGTATATGCCCTAATTTCTGATTTTTGTAGATTTGAACCTCTCATATGGGTGTCCGACCCAAATTCGTTTTTATTCGAGGGCGATACCCCCGTATAGTTTTGCCCTCACTCGGAACAATCCTAGCTCCGCCCATGCCTCGTGGATCATATTTACGATTGAAAAATATGATCCCGATTCTAAAAGTTGCGAATTAATTTGAACGTTTTCTATTACAAAGTATGCTCATAACGAAAGGAAAAGTAGAATTTCTTAGATTTTGGTTAATGATTAAGTGGATCATATTACAATATATGCACAATCAGAACCAAAATCTTATTACACATAAAGGCATCGTTGCCTCAAGAAAAAGACTTGAGACAACATTGTCATTATATATAACTCTTAACAAACTAGATGCATGAAAGCCATATCAGATCTGCAACTGCGTACGAGAAAGAACCTTATAATTTCTTTCAAGTCAAATATGAACTTGACCAAGAGAAATCTCGTCTCCGCGGTCGTGCTCATAATTTATCTCGTTCGCGTAACTCATTCTGCTCGTAGTCCTGCTGAGGATCATGGCATTGTCGTTGGTGGCCATTGGCTCGACCACTACGATGTTCACATAGTCAGCGAGATCATGAACGCTGATATCTTGGTTCACTGTAAATCGGGAGGTGACGATCTAGGCCAACATACACTCCAATATTCCCAGGATTACACGTTTAAATTTCGCCAGAAGTTCGATTACAGCACCGTTTTCCGTTGTGAGTTTCAGGGCGAAGGGAAAACGATAGCATTTGAAGTCTTCAATAAGCACATTGCTGGAAGTTGTGGTATACATAATCATAATGATTGTTATTGGGCTGTTTTTGGAGATGGTTTCTACTTCAACAAGAACTGGGCTCCTTTTCCTGGCAATGGATGGACTAAACGAGTTAGCTGGTGATCGTTAACTACATCTTTATTATTTTTCGATATGTCATCCAGATATAAATAAAATTTATAGATTTTATACATGTATATGGTTTCATTTACTCCTTTCACTTCATATGATCGATGGATCCGTACGTGTTAATTGAATTATTCTGATCCGTGGTAAGAGATAACGGGAAAAAACAAGGTGATCGTCGTCTACTTCTGACACAATGCTGCTTTGTCCTTTGAGGTTTAGCAAGTAAACTAGTCGAGAGAGATTCTTAATACATATTTCATTTCATTGCATAACGAACCAAAATTCATCAAAACAACTTCTCAAAGATGATCAAGTATTTGGTGATTTGTGATATAAATAGGGGTTATGAATGATCAATACATATTAGGCAAAACTCGCTACTCGGTTGCTGAACTTTTGTAAGATTCAGTTCCCAATTTGGTCACTCACTTGGTTTTGCTACCAATATGGTCATACTTTTCCGTCAATCTGATCACCATGGCCCATTTTTCCCTTAGCTTTGTTAAAATCCTAACAAAGCTTAACGAAAGACTTTTCAGTTTGGTCCAAATGATGAGTGGGATTGTTTGAGAGATCTGACGCGAATTTCGCATTAGTTAGAAAAGAAGGTGATCTATCTCCTCCATCTCCGAATTTCTTGCTCAATAAAACGCTCCAGCATGGCCATTAATTAAAAGACGCACTTTGATACGACGCTCTAATTGATAACGATTGACGAGACGACGAATTCATATGTTTCGGTTCATTGCAAATCAAAGGAGGATGATATTGGAAAACGTAGACTTGGCTATTTCAGTGACTACGCATTCAGCTTTTGTCCGAAGCCGGATGATGATCACATCACTGGATTCACTGCTTATAAATGCGAGTTTCAGGAGGATAAGTCCGGAAGAAAAGCAACAGTGGATATTTTCAATAAGCACATTGCTGAAGATTGCGGTAACGGCGATTACAATGACTGCAAATGGACTGTTTAATGATGGTTTCGACATCAACAACAGCCCAGAGTTTGAACCCTTTCCCGATAAAAGTTGGATTAAACGGGCTTAACTGCAGGTGATGATGGATGATATGACTTTTCCAACTTGTTTGAATTTTCTCCAAGTAAATTTCAATTTCAAACTTTAGTCCATTTTGGGTAGTTGAAGACAAGTTATACATCCACATTTTCTGTGTTCGAGGAACGTTTGCAATGACATAATGGTAACTGATAGTGATACTCGTTTTGTTCTTGGACTATATGAGTATATATTAAACTGATAGTGATACTCGTTTTGGAACAAATGAAGTACAAAAAAATTTTTTTTTATCAAATTAAATTAAATTTTTGGCATTGATTGCAGCATATGAATGAACAAGGCTCCTATAAATCTATGGTATCAATGTATAAACGTATTCAAATGAGGGAAAAAAAAAAAAAAACAGTAGTCTATATATAGATAAAAAGGGTCGAAAAAAAAAGACAGAAAGCAAGAATTTAAAATATTCTACATTCCCACCAGTTTCTGTGAAATGAGGGAAATAACATCGGCAAGATCAACCAACTCCTGACCAGCTTCGATAAGCTTGGGAGGCTCATGTACGATTTCACCTTCGAATGCTTGATCGCAAGTACCAGCATCAGTTATGACACCCGAAGCGAATGAAGTCAAGCTTTCGAAATCTTGAGAAGCCAAGGATTTCTCGCACAAACCAAGGCTATCAAGAGCATCACCGTAGATCTCCGAACAAGTATCGTAGATGGTTTGTATCGTGGGAGTCGTGACTGGCTTCACGAGCACATTAATCAAGTTTCGAGTAGATTTTGCAGTAGCTTCGGCTTGCTGAATTGCTATTAGGCCCAGGGTCGGGAGATCAGCGTTGGGAGAATATCGAGGATGGGATGTTAAGAACTTTGAACATAGAGAAGGACTCCGAGCCTGCTTGCATACGTCGTGGATCAAGCCGGTTTGCGCGAACGTGACCTTGCTGCTGCTGCTGCTGCTGCTAAGTATATACGCAAGAACAAGAGAGGCCAAGAAGTATAAGTTGGTGCAGGATGACGCCATTTCAAATGCTGAAATTCTTGCTATGGACTTCAGTTTTTGAAGTGTTACTAAACGTTTTGTGTGTTACAAATTTACAAAAACGTAGAATGACAATCCATTATATAGCAGCGTCTTTGATGCAGAATTTTCTTAAGGTAAAGACGCGACTTTTATTGAAAACACGCAACTTTTAATGAAATATAGAAGCACACTAAGTTTGAAAAGGTGCGACTTTTATTAAAGTGTTGAAATATATTAATAAAAGTTTGAAAATGCGCAATTTTTTTTTTATTGAAGTGTAAAAGTAAACTCCCTCCATTTCATTTTAATTGCCTACTATTATATTTTGAGAAGTTGGGTGCACTCAAATGAGTAATTTTTCAATTTGATTTTTAAATTTTCGTAACAGTTAAAGTAAAATTTAAGAGATAAATAGATAAAAAAAAAATTACAAGACCAATAAGAGAGAAAATCAAAAAATTAAATAATTAATGTGGAATCCACTCATAATAACATATTCGTGCTTTCTTATTTGAAAATATGACAAGTGATTTATATTCATAAATTATTTGGATTCATTTTTATTTTATTATGTTTATAAAATTTTTTAAAAAATATTGTTCAAACGAATGGAGAAATTAAATTGAAACAGAAGGAGTACTAATTTTATTTTATTTTTGGTTGCTTACTGGTATCAAGAACTATATTATTACTAATTCAGTTCGACCCGGGTCGCGCACCTAGCATTGGCGGGTGAGACTCCCAACGGAGATTTTCTGCATACGGTAAGACTCGAATTCGAGACCTCCCTTATGCGAATTCAAGTCGCTTACCACTTGGACCAACACATTTCATATTAATCCGAATGAACAAGGGCTAGGGGGACGAGGGGTTTGGTAGTAATAACACATTTCATATTAATCCGAATCAATTTATATGCTCCCATATTTTTAAATAAGATTCTACCCAAAATTAAGTATTTGATCGGACGGAGGTAATACTTTTTAAAATTGAGGCGCAGTACGTACGTAGTTAGTCCCTATAAAACTAGTTGTTAAGTGTTAACCGAAAGAAACAAATGGAGATTGGAGTTCCACAAACATAAACATGAAGAAATCTCACAAGTGAGAATCGAATATAGGAAGAAAAACACCATGAAGTTAAAGAAGATGAGGAAGGAATTAAGCTACCCTACCATTCGATGTGAGTAAACATTTGCTGCTTTAGTACTCGCGATGAATACATATGGTAGATGCATCGGAAACTTTAATTTCAGTCTTTTCTTCGGTTAAGACCTTATTTTTTTAAAAATATTTTAACGAATGTTAGTAATTTCTTTTACAAGCTACTCAGAATATTAATGGACTTTAACAATTTTTACCTTAAATAGTGTAGACGTTATAAATATATTATTATTTTTAACTTATGAGGCAATCATTCCGCTGAATTCAAAGCTTTTTACTGTAATCTTAATTTGTTTTTAATTTTATTTTTGCCAATTTCATGCTCTAGATCACACGCCCTTTATGGTAATATTATAATAATCCAGATTTGGATTTTGAGTTAGCATCAAGGTCAAAATTCTTGTAATTTCCAACAAATTACATAAAATAATAATTGACCCACATAGTTGACTAACTTTTCTATGAGTGGGGATCTACTCAATTTTGATCCCCCTCGCTCTCTCTCCCCTACCCTCTAGCTTTATATACATTTGAAGAAAAAATAATATTTCTAGTATCGATCGAGTGCATAGACGCTCGGTATAATTTGTGATGAAGAGAAGCCAAGTGAGGAGAATATTGAGTTCGAAAGGGTCATGATACTCATATCTCATTCTATTAACTTCTTCCCTGATTTGCGGTCCATGCTCATTCAGACTTAGCCGATGTATAGTGTTAATTAATCAACTATATAAAGACTACAAATTGGCATATATCCATAACTTTCACGCAAAAACAAATATTTAGTGGCACTGAAACATGAGCTTTATCATGAGAAGTGCCTACATTATTCTCCTCATTACAGTAATTCACCTTGTTCATGTCACACATTGTAGTAATAATCTTTCGGGCCGAAAGATAATTACCACCACCACCGACGCCGCCACCACCACCACCACATCAGCACGACGTCGTTTTTCCGCTGATCAATATGATGACATAGTAATATATAGCCTTCGCGTGAGCAATGGGATGACAGAAGATGTTTATCTTAAATGTGTAGAGGCCGGCGGAGAAGTTGAGTTCGGATCGGGTGAGGCTAAACCCGGACAAGACATTAGGGGTACTTTCAGCCTGAACCCCGGTGAAACAAATGTCTACACCTGTGATTTTCAATGGCGGCAGAAGAAGAGAACAAATGTCGTGATTTTCGACGGTGAGATTGCTCGTAAATGCGGTTCTCAGAATCATAATTACTGCTATTGGGTGGTGAAATCGGATGGGTTTTATTTCAGCAATATGTTGTTGCCTTTTCCTATTGCTTGGACTAAAATGTATAGTTGGTGATGATATATTAGGGTTTTACATTTTCTTTTACTAATTTCTTTCAATCTGTGCCGTCGATCTTTTGGCTTAATTAAGATGAAAGAACCGCTGAATTTTGAATAAATTTCAATGTTATAACCCCCCCTCTCTCTCTCTCTCTCTCTAGATCTAAATTCATTTACAAAGTACAATTACCCACACAATATGCAAAAATATTCTCATTCTTTTTTTTTATCTGTAAATATGTGTAATTGTAATAAAGTACTAGTATTCCCTCATCCCAAAATTAATGTTTTCTTTACCTTTTCAGGATGTCAAACTAAAATATATATCTTTGAACAATTATTTAATATATATATATATATATATATTATGTTTTAAAGCCTAGAGTCTTAAAAATAGAAAGAGGGTGAAGTAAATTATCATTAACATTTATTATTATTTTTTAATTATTATCAAAACAATTTTCTTAAGATTATATATTCTCAAAGTTTGATTTGACCAGAAAAAAATTAATTTGGATGTTTATTAAAGATGTAGCACCTTTATTTTTTAAAGATAATTTGACAGTGATTTGAAGGAATAAAAGCACCCTCAAGATGCCTTAATTTTCAAAAATAATAATTAATTAAGATTATTTTGGGTCAACAGGGATACATTAAATGAAAACGGGAAATTCGTATTCTTATAATATGCTTGAATTTACTAAAGATTATATATTTTTTAATTTAAGGATAAATCTTATTTTTGGTCCTATTATTTTCGTAAATTTGCAAAAAGGATTTTTCGATTCCAAAAATTGAATCATGAACTTCATAGTTACTTTTATTGCAAAATTTAATTTTGAACAAGAATTTGTAATTAAATATTAATTTTTAAGTTTTATATTATGAGATATTTTAATTTAAATAAATTTATTTTATTTAAAAAAATTATATAATTATTTTTGTACTTTTTATTTATTATAAAATTGTCGCAAATATTTATTTTTTTAATTTAATCTAAGTCATTCAATCAATTAAATCTAAGAATCGAAAATAATTTCTAAAATTTCAAAAACAATTGAGTTCTTAATTGAATAGCTACCTCTAATTGATTTTATAAATATCAATAATCAAATTATTAGGTTGTACTAAAAAAAAATTCGTTGTTCGAATTTTTTATACCATTCCGTGTGTCACCATATATAAAATTACAAAAATAGCAAGTGGATAATCGCTCAAATGAGAACTTAGGAACCAAAGACAGAATAACAAAAATATTTACTGTATTGGGAGATTCAAATATACAGTACTGAAAATATTTTTACTATATATTTGAATCTTCTAACACAAAAAATTTTTTCGTTACTGTATCTTTGATTCATATAATTTCTATTTTAATTGGTTCCTATTGGAGCTTGCCTACTTGATTAGAATTAATTACAAAAATTACCTGCTTTCAAACAGTTTTTTTCTTTAACTCTCCTGTTGAGAACACAATTTGGTACAGAAACTTTCCCCAATTTTTCTATCCAGGTGACGCCTGAGAGAGAGAGAGAGAGAGAGAGAGAGAGAGAGATGTCGCTGGTGGACTACGCTTCTTCAGATGAAGATGAAGAAGAAGCCCAACAAGTTAAAGATGACAAAGAACAACATCATCACCCCAAGGAGAATCTGCCACAACCCCAACAAAATATTATCCCTCCAAATGAGTAAGATTCCTATTCTCTCCAAATTTATTTTCTTTATCGGTCTCTTATTTGGTGAAATTGGATGAAACTAGGGCTTCTATTTCATGTGAGAACTTGGTATTTGATATTTGTTGGGTGAACAAGCCATTATATTTAGTGAAGTTTGCAGGGTATGAAAATAGTACTGGTTTTTTTCTTGCCCAATTTGTGAGTTCTTAGGATTAAGTTGCACCGCTAAATGAACTTAATGAACTCCATTAACAAAACCCTTTTTCTATTTTTGACATTTTAAATGCAAACCCTCTGGGGTTTCTGACATCAGACAGGATAAGGAAGTACACCTTGGGTCTGTTTTTGGGTTTTAATGAAAATCAATTACCTGCCCATGTGCATGAATCGACTTAGTGTCCAGTTTACGGTATTCTTAGAGAAGAAAGAACACTCATTCTTGGGGCAAGAAACTGTAAGAACGGAATTATTTTGGGATGGGGAGTGTAATCAATTTGTAATTCAAGGATAGTGAGAAATTTCTAGCTGCTTGTTGAAGAGCATACAACTGTAGAAGAAGCCCAGCAATAAAAGAATTCATGAAGAATCAAGAGATATCGTGTTTGTCCTTATAATCAGCGATTCTGAGGTGAGTAGAAATTCCATAATGCGCTGGTGATATCTGCTTCTCATGGTTAGTTTAAGTGTTTAGCGAGATTCTGATTTTTAGAATTAGCTGTGGATGATGTGTGGGAAGCATCTTAGGGCATCCATAACAATACGACTCTCATTGAATCTTAAGATTCAGTCAACTCAGCATTCCACTAATTTTTCTCTTTTCAGATTTCATTTCAGACTTTCAGAAAAACAACCCCAACAGTTATATTCTCTCACACATTGCCACATCAACATTCTACTAACTTTATTTTCATTATTTCATTTATAACTATTTCTATAATTAATTTTAACGTTTTATTTTGCTTTATTAATATATGAAGCACAATTAAATATAGAAATAAATTTCATAAAAATGACCATTGTATAAAAATAAATTTCATACATGAGATTATTTTGCAGAACTGACATAAAAATGACTGTTGTATTTTGCCAACGGCCCAAAGAAAGACCATTCTAGACCCTTTAAAAAAAAATTGTACTATTCACGTGTAACACAATATGAAGAGCACGTGTAACTTTGTATAATTCATGCAACTATTTGATGCAAATCTCAACCCCGTAAAACATGAAGAGCACAGGGGTGGGAACAACCAACAAGAGAGGCGTTGATTCTGCGGGCGGCTGCAGGTCCCGCAGCAGTCGGTCACTCGGTTACCGGATTTTCTTCCCCTTCTTTCTTTCTTCCTTCCCTGTTTTCTTTCTTCCCCTTCTTCCAAAATTCTTTCTTCGAGTTTTAATCAATTTATTATGGGTTTATTGTTGAATTTGATTCATTTGGGGTTATTGTTGAATTTGATTCCATTGGATACTCTCGAGTTGATTTGATATTTTTTTTTCCCATTTTCATCGGAATATTTTTTTTCTGTTCTTGGGTTCAATTTTTGTTTTTGCAGAATGTTGTTTCTGTTTTTTAGACAGAAAATCTTTCTTTTGTTTGTGCAAAAGAGGGTATCAATTATCATAATAAATTTTCCATGTGTCTCACGTATATTGGATGAAGTGGGTATGAAGTTTGGCTTTCAAAGTCTCAAGTTTTCAAGACTTCACTTAAGGTTTTGAGAAATTTCGTTGTGCCCCAAAAGCGAAATATGAGAAAGAGAGTCTTAAGACTCTTCAGACTCAGCCCAGACACCGTTAAGGATGCCTTAGTTCTAAAGGCAAATCCGTACATACAAATCAGATATGACATTTCAATGGAAAATAATTTTGGGGTTTAGAACTAACCATTCAGGTTGAAATAGTGGTGCCATAGTCAAGTTGATTTAATGTCTTTGAGTTCAGCTGTCTGGCCATACGGGAGTTGCGAGATGTTCTGCACATGTTTTCTATTTAAGAATTATGCTAGCTGGTTCATAGAACGCAGGTACTGAGGTATGTTGGTGTTTATGATGGAGAGGTCATTATATTTAGAGCTACAAACCAAGAAACTTGTACCTTCCTAAACCCAAGGATGTTTGTCAATGATAGAGTTAGATATACAAACTAACCTAATTTGTAGCATGTGTTTTTAAGTGTAGTGAGAAGTTATGAATCAGAAGGGCTTATAGTAGCGGGAAGCATGTGAGCGTAGGAAAAGCATATTAGTAGGAAGAAGGAAAAGGTTGTGTTCGAAAGTTGAAATGGACATAAATAAAATAGTGATCTGTCCATGATTTGAGAGTTAATTGTTAATTGGGAGACAAAGTTTGGACTTCTTGATATCGCTTTGTATTAAACTCGATCGAGATAGTTGAATGTGCTTAGAATTATGTGCGAAGAAGCATGGATACTAATATGGGAATAATAGTTTACAAGTGCGATAGTAATACAAAATATGAAGATGTAGGATGGATACGACTTTTTAGCATATCCACAAACCCAAACACAACAGATATCTCCTCCTCATATAAAAGCACGAATAGATAGGGATGATTTAGGATTTTTTTTTCTTTTTCTGTCGAGACAAAAACACCCCCAATAAATATATATATATATATATATATTTTTAGTTTTAAACCGGGAAGGAGCCTTAATTTTTAATTATTTTAATAATCGAGAAAGCACCGTAATATTAGTTCCTAAATCAAAAGCACTTTTCCAAAAGTTTCACGGCGGAAAAACTCTTTTCATTCTCGCCGCTCTTCTTCCCTGCTCTTTGCTCTCCTGCCCTTCCCAGGTATGTCCAAATTACTTATCATTCTTTCCTCCTTCGGTTGGTTTCGTTGGTTTCTAATCATGATTTGTTAATCAGTAGTGTTAATTAATTAAATTTTGGGCACGATTTTACTCCTGGACATATATTAGGCTTGCATCCTTCCCTGGAAAGAAGTGGAGAAGATTAAGATTCAAGCTTCCTTCATTGGACAAACTGTTCTCGCTAGGTCTCTCTGTAGCCACAGCAGCAATTCATAATATTTGTAAAGTAATTATATTGCAATCTATATCTGTTCAAGCTCACATATTGCCGGGCGTTATTCTTTTGCAGTTTCCGCAGTTTCCGTATTTAGAATCCTGAACTGAAAAAAGATCACAGTAATAGGAATAGCACTTTATACACAATTTGTCATCTGCAGTCCACCTAATAAAGTCACATCCTTCTATAGAGTTGCGGACGGAACGATGAGGAGGAGACCAATAGTGGTTTGGGCAACACACACGGAATTTGATGTTTTAGAGTAGGTTACTAGAAGGCAGCACACAAGGAATTAGATGTTTTAGAGTAGGTTACTAGAACAGTCAATATTTACATAAACAAATTTAAGTTGAATGTTAAAATTGATGTGATTAAATTAAGAACTGGTTTAGTGATAGGGATATTATCTCCTCAACGACAGTAGTAGCTCACAAAGAAGCTGTGCTTAAGTTTACAATATAAGGTTTGAGGTCTTATACATTGGAAGCATACTAAAAAGTCTTCAGAGCTTATGGAATCCTATATTGATTATTTTATTTTGGGAGATTTGGCTTTTTAGGTTCATTCTTTGGTACTATGTGTTTTTATTTCTCCTCATTGAATTCAATAGACGATGCTTAAGATCTTTTTACAGCTCTTCCTAATCAGCCACATAATTACCGTCTTACTCAATCATCTACAAAGTCATTTTTGGTCGTCAATCAAAATTAGCCGACCAAAGTCATTTTTTAGCACAATTATCTGTAATGAAATTTACTCAATCGTCTACAAAGATGAAATCGTACATCAAAGGAGGAATGACTTCCTCTATTGATATGTATACACCCAGATGTTCCTAGGTAAGATCAAATAAAACAATCAATATATGGAGAACAGAGAAGAAAGTAGTTGAAGCACAAACCAGTCTGTGTAAGCTCATTTCAGGGTCATATAACTTGAAGAAAGCAGGCATCTTTTTAGTTGCTGCCATCTTGGAATGCCTTATCATTATCACCGGCTCTAATCAAAATCAGGAAAAACTCTCGAGGGATGCCATCTTGGTAGATCGAGGGATGCTTCTTTGTTGTGGAATTGTGCCGTATTCAGTTTATTTTGAAATATCTGGATTGAGAGA
>JAOWAN010031372.1:0-18607 GCA_028566635.1 Lobelia cardinalis | reverse complement strand
GAGGCCCATTTTCCCCTTCTTTTGTATTCAAAAAGTTTGAAAATTTGGTAGGGTTTAGGTTTAGGTTTAGGTTTAGGTTTAGGGTTTATAGTTCAAAATTTCAAACTTTTGGATTGGAGAGGCCATGCAGAACCGATGATACATTGCTAAATTTAAAATGTAGTCAAGAAATTGATTAAAAACATAACCTTCAAATCAAAACTTGGCCATCGCATGCTACACTGCTAACTGAACAAGAGTGCCATAACATAACCATATTACAACTCAAATAGTCACATACTTACACTTGTCATTGGCTTTTCTGCTCGGTGAAATTCGAGAATTTGGCATAAATTAGTGTTGAAAAGATAGAATTTGAGGGCACATCTAATCTTCTTAGCCTGCATTAAAACTGCTCCTTCCAGTTGGGGCTTCAATGGAAAAGCCCTATGTCAGTCTCCTCGTCGAAACAAAAACCCGAAGAATTGCTTGTTTGAGTTGGGTTTCATACGCAGCGAGCTTTGAGTGAGTAAATATTTTGAATTCAGACTCCTCTAGTTTTACTTTCCTCTCCTATTAACCCCCTCCACGATTCTGTACAAGAAATTTACGACGTCACCCCTATGACTTTGGAGAATCATAGTTTTGTAGCAGAATGTCACGGAATCTTTGGTACGGGTAAACTTAAGGAAAAAACAGTGGGAAAAACTGAAAATTAATGCTTATCAATATATCTCGAATTTAAGCACCAAGTTTCAATTCTTCCCACTAAAGTCCTATAATCTTTATGGTTATTCAACATCTTGACGAACTTGGTTATTGACGATTATAGGTTTACCACTGTATGTATGCGCGTGCGTGTGTATTATTTTGAGAGGAACCGAGTACCATGGTTGTAATATTGCTATATTCACATGGTAGCAAAGGTGGTACTGTGTGATCATGTAGTCCTAATTTAGTGCTTTTTGTATTGGCCTCACTTTCCTTTATCATTTTTGGGGAAATCCTATGCTTTCTTGACGGCGATATTGGCATATTGGAAAGAACTTTGAAGTTAATTCACCACTCCCTCCGTCCCTAAATGAGCATCCTATCTCGTTTTTGAATGTCAAGCTTATATGCACTTATAAAATTTATTGAACATATATTTGTGTTTCAGATTCTAAAATTTCAATCTTTTAAGAACATTAAGTAAACTATTAAAAAAAGAAAAAGAAGTCAAAATAGGACACTAATTAGGGATGGACGTAGTATGTTAAAAGCTTAATCTTTTCAAATGGAACCGCCTCTCTCTCTCGCTCTCTCTCTCTCACACACACACACCCACACACCCACACCCACACCCACACACATGCACAAACTCACACACAAACATAAGGCTATATTCACATGGTCCAAGTGGTAAGTGGTTTGAATTCGCTTAAGGGAGTTCTTGTGCTCGAGTCTCACCATAATGCGGAAAATCCCCGCTGGGAGACTCACCCACCATCGCCAGGTGCGCGACCCGGGTAAGACTGGATTATTCAGAACAAAGTCTTTATACTAGTGGGCAATATAAAAAAAAAGTTATCAGTTTGTGATTTATAAGGCTCTATGTATTGGTCTTTCTATCATTGTTCTTGAATCTTGGATATACTTCTTTCAGGTAACATCTTTTCTGCATTTCATCTGTAAACAAACATACCATCCGTTCTGAATGCCTTACGAAAATATTTGCTTAGCTCCATTGTTTTGATGTAATTTTCATTGCAAGGGTTCCCTATTTATTTATATGCATGATCAGGAGAATCCTCTCCGCAATTTCATTGACTCCACTTGGAAATGTTGCTCTTCATTGGGTGGATTGGTTAGCAGCTTAATTTCAAGGCATTGTAGAGTCTTGGTTAGTGAACATGGCTACTGTTGGATCGTTAGAAGGACTCTCTCGTGTAGGTACGGATTGTGATGCAAAATTTTCTGATTGCAGGTTGGTTCACCATCCCATAGTCCTTCTGAGTGGGAAGATAATTATTCTTCGGAAATGGAGCCAATAGATATTAGTTCCACAGATAGTGATTCTGATAGTTGGGATGTTGCAAAATACAAAGCTTTAAATGACATGGATGACTCAGCTTTGGGGGATTCTGCCTCTTCCACTAATGCGAGGGTCCTTCCTATGTGGGAATCTTCATCTAGCACAGGTGTCTCAAGTAAAGACCATATTTTCTCCAAGTTATGCTCGCTCGAATTTGACATTCTTTATGTACTAATTTGTTGACGTTTGTCCAATTTCAGGTCACAATAGTCGTGTGAGTCAGAATGTTCCTTCTTATAAAAAAGCACCGGAATTTGCTCGAAATTCAATAAATCTCAATAACCGAGCACATGGTCAACTCCAGATTCATCCAAATTCCAGTGACAATGTTAGAATCTCAAATTCACCAATGGTGAGGGATGGCAATTCCCAGCATGGTTCGAGAAATGGTAATGTGCGTCTTCAAGAATTACATTGGCTGATGAGAATCTCCTCCACTTAATTAATTTCAAAATCATTGGTATGTGTTGGTACAGAATCTGCAAGAAGGGCACTTCCAACGTCCCTGCAGGCATCTGGACCTAGTGCCAGACCAGGTAATTCTATAAATGGTGCTGACGGCAGGTACAGTCGTGAAACTTATGGATATGGTTTGCATCCTCCGCGGTCGAATGCAATGCTTGGGAAGAGTTCTATGAATGACTATCCAGACAGGGGCAGGGATGATGAAGTTGTGATGTACAACGGAAGTAGCCACAGAAGACTCCCTCTTTCAATATTTTCCCCTATTCCAAACACACAGTACACGAATCCAAGTGATCCTCTTCCTCGCTCGGGGGTAGTTGAAGAAAGGGCTGTTGATGAAAGAGTAGTTTATCAAGCATTACTACAGGTATTTGCTGTGAACTATTGTGGGTACATATTTGTACACTAGTAACCGCGTCATGCGCGATGCATACATATTTAGTGAATGAATTTAAAATTCTAAGGGTGCGTTTGATTTGGTTTTTGGGTTTTTGTAATGATTAAAGTAAAAAGTAAGAGAGAGTGAGATAGAAAAACTGTGGACCAATGAGAGAGAAAAATCAGAAACCAAAATATCTGCGTGAAAACCACCCGGGAGAACACAACTTAAGAATGTATATACAATTTAGTAGAAAAAACATGTTCTTTTATTAATAAAATAGGGGTATTGTTGTGACATTCTATAAAATGAGATGTGGAAATTCTGAACAGTCTGCAGGTTTGTTTTTTCTTTTTTTTCTTTTCTGAACATGGAAATTGGAAGATATTAAACTTGCTCCCAAACAGAGTCCAAATTCCTAAGTCCAGTGCATCTTTCTAGCTAGTTGGCTTTAGACACTACATTTCAATTAACTTTACAAGCAACTAAGGAAAAGAAAGAAGCAAAATACATAGTATCTTCAAAGATGCTGAAGACTTCTAAGTTCCGTTTAGATTGATAAGTGATCTTGAACCGAAGAAGAATCAGTGAGGATGCTCACTTTGGGATATCCCTTGCTTGCAGCCCAAGCTAGACAAATCCCTAAGGCATGAGCTTCAGCTTGGAGTGCACTGATACACTTGAGAGATTTAGCTTGATGTGCTATAACTAATCCTTGAGAAGAAGAAGCCCCAGGCTGAACCTGACGACTCAATTGAAACCCTCCAAGATCCATCTATTTGAATCTTGATGGCATAAAAATCCACCGAACAGGATAGAAGAGGGTGACGAACGGGAAAAAGATGAAGGAGGGTGAAGGTGAGGAGGGGAGAGGGGTTGAGAAGTGGTACAAAAAGAGTGGAAGTCTCTTCCAGATGATCAAAATCCCTATTGTCTTCTTTGTAACCGGCAATGATTATATAGAAGATTATCTTCTAGGTTTCAGCAAAGATTATTCTTCCATTTCAAATAGACCCCATCAAGATGATATAATCTTTTAGAAGATGTGTACTAGGAGCTGAAGTTTCCCATGAAGAGAACCAATCTTCAAAGTTAAGTTTTCTCCCTGGGGAGAAATCTAATCCTAGGTTTGAAGCTTTCCAAATCCTTTTGACCTGATGATAATCTAGTAGCATGTGTTCCAGAGATTCCAAATGACCACAATCATGAGGGCGATATCCTTCTCCACAAATTTTGAGGCAGGGATTGGCTTTGTGGGGAGGATCTCGAAAATACATCTTCTAAGGAAGATCAGTTTTTAAGGAGGGTTAAGAGAACATTTGAGCCAAAGTTGTTGGTGGATGATAACTCGAGGCCCTGGTTTATTTTTCTCCTTTTTCAACTCTTCCGAAGATCAAGAGAGCAAGATTTTACATTTTAAATACCTGGCTTGCTGTGTTTTTGATCAATAAGATGGGAAATAGGGATGTGAATTGAGGTTATGATTTTGATAGCTATCTCAATGAAGAAAATTTTGGAACTGTCTATATTCTAGGATCTTACATCTTGCTTAGTGAAGAAACTTACCTTGAGATTATTGTGATCTTCTGATCTAGTGATCCCAGCGATGACACCTTCATTGGTGACATGTTTGGGATCCCTTCTTCCAACAAAGTTTTTGTTGTAAAACCTCCACCAATTCTGATGGCTTGACCTTTTTTCAGCAGCTCTTTTCCCCAAAGAATATTTCTCCAACCCCAAAAGTCTCATCTTTGTGATTTGTTTCCAAAAAAATCTGCATTTTGACAATATTTTCCTCAGAGGATCCGAGCAACCATACTTTCTGGTTTTGTGTAGAGGTCATTAGCAGTTTTAGCTAGCAAGGCCTCATTTTAGACTAGATAGGTTTCTCTAGCCTAAACTATCAAGTAGGAAGTCAAAGGAAACTTGCAAAGATTTTTGAAATTCTTTGCAGGGCTTTGATGGGAACTTAAAAACTGCTATAGAATAAACTGGATGAGATGAGAGAACATGTTTGATGAGTATAAGTCTACCTGCTTTGGAGAGAGAGGATCTCTTCCAACTTGAAAGTTTCTTTTTGATACTTGAAATGTTGTTTTGGAAGATGACCCCTTTCTTCTGAGAGAAATTTAGATCGAAGCCAAGGTAGGTACCCGTGGTGTGAGTGATCTCAACATTTAGAACTTCACAAACGGAGGACTTAGTCTGAGAAGGAGGAGGGGTGTGTGTTATGGGAAAAGAGGATGTCACTTTTGTTGTTGTTTCTTTCTGAAAAGAATGCAACATGTTGTTGCATTTTTGCAGGTTAGTTGGATCCTTGAAATCACACTCAAGCCGATATCTATATTACATGGAAGGGTATAAATCACTGTTGATGAACAGTGAAAAATTGTTACCATCATTGCACTGCAGGTGCAGTAGCTGCAGAGCTGATAGGGGGCGGACCGTTCCGTTGGCCTATGTCCTTTCCTCGTGCCGTTTCTCATTGCAAAAGTAGAAAAGGGTGAAACGATGGGACGTGGACAAAGTGATGCAGGGAGGAGCAAGTACAGTTGAAGTAAATATGAAAGGAGTTGTAGTACTCCTTTTTCATTGAATTTTGCCACGTGTTGATTCAAGAGGGGAGGATGGAAAACTAAAGGAGAAAGTACTATTTTTGATTCTAAACATAATTTTGATTCTTTTTATTAGTATTTAATATAAAATTAAAATTTATATTAATTAGAATGTTATTTCTTTTTTCTTTTGAACACCGTGTCCTTCGGCACCAAAATTTGTATACTTAAAAGCTTTTGTAAATTTAATAATGCCGTTCCTTTGAGCACAGGCAACGTATGCATTAGTATATTACTCCCTCCGTTTTGTTACTCAATCATTCAAATTTTTTAAGCTAATGGTGAAAAGTGTTTGTGGAATTGTGTGTTGTTGATCAAAGAGAAGGTGTGAAGAATGTGTGTAGAATTATAATTTTTGGTGGATAAGAAAAAAATATTATTTAAAAATATAATTTATAATTACTTTTAATTCCGTGCTTATTTCGAGTATTATATATATGGGGCATGTTAACATCTCCACTTCAAGGATAGGTTCACATCCTCCCAATTTTTTGGGACATAAAATACCCTCATCTTTAAAAATTCAATATAAGAAAGTGAGGGTATAGAAGGAAGAAAGATATCGGGCTTTAATAATTGTTGATAGCCCAATTGCTTTCTCCCCTCTCCTCTTCTCCTCCCAACTGATCCATGTTCATATCTCAAGCTCATTTTTTCAGGTGACCATCTCCGTTCTTTGATCAGTAAAGGTTCTCAAATCATTTTCATTTCCGCGGAGGCAAAAAATCTGAGTGAGAACAATTACCAATTTTCTGATTTGCATGAATCTATCAGTTCTCAAATCACTTGGGTAAATTTCGGGTTTTGAATTATGAAGGGATTTTATTTTGTCGGAATTTCCTCACCACATCTATTTTCTTCATGCATCTCAATTTTCAACCAGAAATTTTTCTTGAAGGCAAAAAGTAGACCGAAAAAGTTGTGATGACGATGACAATCGATGTTGATGAATGTGCTAGTGCCTGGTGCCGGCTGCCATGGAGAGTTGGTTGATTTTGTATTTGTGACAGCGGTAGTCATGGAAGTGAACTGGGTTTAGCTATAGTTTATTGAATCTTGGAGATGTGTGGAAACTGGACAAAGTTTATATCTAGGAGACTCGTGCATTGAGGACTGCTAGTTAGGAGTGATGCAATTTTACTTTTGTGCCCCTAATCTAAATGGCTTTGGCTGGAAATAGGAGGGTCGTTTATGTCAAAAAAACTGGGGGATCATGTTAACCTCATGCGGAAGTTAACATTTCCCTATATATATATATATATATATATATTTTAAAATCACATGAAACTCGTTTTGAAGTTGCACATTTCATATCTTTGAAGAAGTGCATTTGCTTTAGCTTATTCTTGATTATAAAAACGCGTCGCATCCAAATGGTATTGGAATTGTCCTTTTGGGCACTAATGGGGATGCTCACTTACTAGGATGTGCTCAAGCAGGTGAGAGAGCACCTACATGTGAAAGAAACTTATATTACTGGGCAACCTCGAACTAATGTATCGAAGCTGTTGCAGACAAGCTGAATTCATTAAGGCCAAGAATAAACTTATCTTCGGAGTTGGACCTATGAAAATTCCTTGTAAACAATTTTACTCAAAAATGTACACGAGTATGTTTGTAAGCTCATCTAGAGTATGTCTTTTTTTTTTTTCTTTGACCAATGTTATAATTTTTAGGAATATTTGGAGTTGTTTGCCGAACGGAAATAGTAAGCTAAAGCTGAAAAAATTATGAATATGAGAAGCTGATGTTCTGGAAACATTTTTGTCAATATAAGATTCCATCTTAAATCCTTATATTGGAGTGTACATTCTTACGTTGTAATGGGCGGAATGCAAACATTTGCTGCTCCAGTCCCTGGAAATTTCCTTCGGTGTTATCATTATTTCATTTTCTGGCCACACATCGGGTAGGTAAGAAAAGGGAATAGAGTTTGCTTTTTGGAAGACCACTTATTAGAGGCATCCTCGGTATCTCGTTTTTCCATTCCGGCTCTCTGCTGTCCGTGATTCTTCAATTTCCAGATTCTGTTTATTGGAGAGTAGCAGGTTTTCATGAACTTTTCATTCCTAATGAATTTGAATGATAGTGATGCTCAATTTCATTGTTCGGCTTGGTCAACTCCTATCACTCTATCCTTCTTTTCAGGCCAATCGTTGATCTTGGTATCTGGATCCAAGCAATCTCTTTTTTGTCAGGTTTTTCATGAAAATCCTTTTGAGATCTTCTATACACCACACGACCTTCCATTGGAGACTATAATCTGGAAATGCAAGGTCCCATTCAAGCTTAAAGCTTTTGTCTGCATAGTCTGTCGTCCTCAACTGATTGCATTATGCTTACTAATGATTGACGTCAGAGTTATAGGCCTAACAAGGCCATCTCTCCAGTGATTTGTGTGATGATTGGAGGCATAAGGAGACCCATCAGCCTCTCTTCTTATATTGTGTCGCTTTGCGGAGGTCGTGATTTTCCTTGTTTGATATTTACATTGATTTCTGTGAGGAGTGGATTAACCGAGGCTTGGTGGAGGCTTGGTTTATGGTCTACTGTATGGGGTTTGGGACAAAAGGCCAGATTTTGTGGTAGCACTGTATTTAGCATTGTGCTTCAGCTTTTGAGCCTTGTAATGGGTTGCCTATAGATTAACTTGCTAGGGATTTGAGGGCAGCTAAAATTGGCTGATTTCTTTTTTCAGTTTATTGAGCCTTTCTGTTGTTTTTTATGGCTTGTTCACTGTTTTTGTACTTCCTTTTTCCTTTTGATCTAATAAAGTTGCTTCTTTGATCAAAAGAGAAATGTTAATGCCTACGCAACCATTGACAGTTTAGATTCGTGGATTGTACTTCTAAAGTAACGCGTTAAGGCCATCTTACCTAAGCACTGAGCTTACTGCTGTAAAATTCATGGCTCTGCCTTATGGCTGTTAAAAATGCTTGAAATTCTTGAGATGGTCATGAAAAATCAGGTGACGAGTGGGGTGAAACTAAAAATGTTGCTCAAGGTTGTGATAGTAGCTTTTATTATCTAATTCTCTTGGTATATGTATTTAGCTCCATCAAGGCTTTAGTAGGTTGTATTCTTTTTCGTAATATGAATTATTTTCCATGGTATACCTGATTCTCTCTTACTGTCTCTAAGAGATAGAAAGTTGAAACTTTTACTGGAAAATGTTCTTAAGAACCGTTTTGCATTTGAGAGAGGCATCTACTACCTTTTGGAAACCCATTTTTTACCCCGTTCTTGCCTTCTATGAAGTTACTATTGTGTCCATTCTGCTTTTGCTTCCAATTTTTATGTTATACAGCCAACTTCGTTTTCCCTTTCATCCCTCTTCCAGTTCTTTGCATATTAGCTCATTTCTTAATTGAACTCCATAGTTTTGTGGGTCTCCTTTTTGCTATTAACATTTCATCTTCTTTTGAATGATGGAGCTCGTATTTCATCTTTTTTCCCTTTTGTGCAAAATGTAGGAGTTACAACCCATAAATCTGTAATTAATATTGTATATATCTATCCGTGAAGACTCTTTCTTGTGGGCGAATGTGTTGTTTTCAATCTGTAGAATCATTTACTTCATGTTGTATTTATTTATGAAGTTCAAATAGTTGATTCACAGTAAAAAAATGGTAGTTAGAATCTTCCTTGTTTGAAACTATGCTTTTCAAGATATGTTGTACGCTGTAACCTTTCTAAACTCTGCAAGTTGTTCATATATTATTGTTGTGCAATTGTGGTGGCATATTAGTATCTATAGTAGATAGGGGAACGCAAAATCCTTATGTTTTATTTATAAATGTGTCTAGTAAGTCATGTGATCTATTTTGATATAACTTATTTATTGAAATTACACACTAACAGTAAATTTACGTGAAAGGGACAATGTCCACATTTTTATAAAAGCATGTCCTGTCTTGGTATGATAATTAAATTTGTTAGCACTAATAAACCCATGCAAACAAAACTAAATAAAAGCTACTCACACAAAGCTCCCGCCATGCTTGTTAGGTCGTGTGAATGCTTATCTTAGAAGAAGATTGATCCTCCAAACTATGCTGTTTGTATCATTCTGTCGAGTATCGAAATGCTTCACACGCATTCATGCATTGTTGATTTTTGTAGGATCTGAACCAACCTAAATCTGAAGCTACATTACCTGATGGTCTATTATCAGTCACTCTTCTAAAGCACCAGGTTTATGGTCCACCTATTATTGAAGCTACTTTACAGAGTGGTCTTTGTATCAGTCACTCCTCTAACTTTGAAATCTTTGTAATTCAGAAAATTGCATTGGATTGGATGCATAAGAAGGAAACAAAAAGTCCGCATTGTCGTGGTGGAATTCTAGCTGATGATCAGGTGATTTGTAGTACAGCTGGTATATGATTGGGAGGGCACAGTGCACCAACAGCCCCTGACTGTTGTACTTTTTATGTATAGTCCTTTTATAATTGAAATGCATGCCAGAGACTAAAGATTACCCATTTGAAATGCCAATACTCCCTGAGACCTAAAATGTTAATAACCTCCGTTAGGTGAACATGTGATCAGCACATGCTTGTTTCTTAGGGCGTAAAGATGGAATTTTACAAGCACCATATGTTTCTCTTCCCAGATACAACCACAATCCACCCACCCAGCCAAGAGACACCTTCCTCCCATTGGTGGTAAACTGCTCTGCCTTCACTGTGCACCACCCTCTTTATCTCTCTTTTCAATAATTGATTTTTCCTCTCAACAAATTGGGTCAAAATTTCTTTACATAAAATAAACAGAAACTTACAAGTTGATTTCTTTGATTTCACCAAAAATCCATCTCAAAACTTACATCTCACAATGGATTGCACTAATCAAAATCAAGCCTTAAACACCATAGCCAATTTTGAGGTGGGGGCAAAGAAAACTTAGAAAAAATTGTCTTAATTTAACGCGAAAAAATAACAATTACTCATCGGTCCATACTGATCGAAGTAGCAAACGTGTAGCCAATACCCAGCTCCCAACTTACAAGGCTACCATTGCAAATCTAATTTCACAATCATCGAGCTTATCCCAAAACCCAGCAACTTTGTCAAGAGTTATATGGTCATAATTAGCGTTGACTTGTCTTTACTGCTCTAAGTAGCTTGTAAACTTTATATTTGGTTGTGATCTTTAAGAAAGCTTGAGATCATCATCGTTTACAATAGCACTGTAAAATGCTTACTGCATAACTATCAAAAGCATCATCATTTGATCACATATTGCCACCCATTAAAATCAAAATAAAATTTAGCAGTGATCAAAAGCGGGGTATTCATCCAAATCTACGTTCAGTTTTCAGTTGGCTTTTATTTTTTCTTTTGGAAAATGCTGAAGAGAAATAGTTCTATTTGTATCAACCGACTTTCAACAATGCCCACCAGCAAACAGCCCTACAGGTTTGAATTTTATATTAAAATAAGGTTACAACCACCATAGAAGTACTCCCTCCGTTCCAATTTAAGTGTCCACTATTCCTTATTGGAAATGTTTCAAAAAAAAGTGTCCACTTTCCTTTTGTGTTGTAAAAAGAATGGATTGTATCCACTATTTACACTTTCAATTCATTTGTGTCCACAAGTTTTGGTTTGCCTTAAACCATGTGCAAATAGTAACAATACACTTAAATTGGAGCGGAGGGAGTATACAAAAAGTGCACGAAAACCCTTGCTGTAGTAATTTGATTTGACTAAAACTTTTGAGGGGTCAATAATTTTTTTGTTCCACTTGAAATATGCCACAAAGCTTTTTGTGCACGCACTTCTTCAATGACCTTTCAAAATTCATGTTGGAGACACCCCCTTTTAAAATTATATTGATAGATCACTCATTGTTATCTCATTTTACCCTCAAGAAATTAGCATCTGTTGCTACCATAACACCTTTTATCATTGCCATCAGACTCAGGGACTACTGCGTCCTAAAATTGTGTACGTTATCCGGACCCGCATTTCCGTAATACAGGGATGATAAGTTAAAAGTTTTTCAGGGACCACTGGTGTGGAATTCATATATTCTAAAATTTCTACCGTGCTTATTTTGGCATATAACCTCACAGGGCCTTGGGAAGACCATCTCCATGATTGCGCTTATTCTGTTGGAGAAGTCTTCGTCAAAACTGAAATCAGATGAATCTGGCAAGCCCAAAGTTGAAGCCTTGGATTCGGATGATGATGATGGTGAAAAAGGCACCGGGGGTGTGGATGAAGCCAAAAAGACGGGAGAATCAGATGATGTCATGTTGATTACTCAGCCTAGTACATCAACACAGGAATTCCGAACTGGAAGACCTTCAGCAGGCACGTTGGTTGTGTGTCCAGCTAGTGTTCTTCGACAATGGGCACGAGAGTTGCATGAGAAAGTTGCAGATGACGCTCAACTTGATATTCTCGTCTATCATGGAGGTAGTAGAACCAAGGATCCCAAGGAGCTAGCTAAATATGATGTGGTTGTCACAACATATGCTATTGTTAAGAATGAGGTCCCAAAACAACCTTTGGGTGAGGAGGAGGATGATGATCTAAGAAATGGGGAGAGGTACGGTTTATCTTCAGATTTTTCTTCTACTCGAAAGCGTAAAAAGGGGACAAATGGTAGCAAAAGAGGAAAGAAGGGTAGACAAGGGATTGATACTGCTGCTTTTGATTATGATTGTGGTGCTCTTGCTAGAGTGCGTTGGTTTAGGGTGATTTTGGATGAAGCGCAAACCATAAAAAACCACAGAACCCAGGTGGCTAGGTCTTGCACTGGCCTAAAGGCAAAGATGAGATGGTGCTTATCTGGAACGCCTATACAAAACTCTATAGAGGAATTGTATAGCTATTTCAGATTTCTTAGATATGGTCCATATGAAGCCTATAAAAACTTCTGCGAATCACTGAAGAACCCAATCTCCAGAGATTCTGTAAAAGGTTATAAGAAACTTGAGTATGTACTGAAGACAGTCATGCTTCGCCGAACAAAAGGTGACTTCTTTATTATTCTATTCTGTCAATAGCTTATGCTTTATCTTTCATATTTTGAACCGCAATGGTCAAAATGCATGCTGCTAATATAGTAAACCATGTTTTTGCATTTGCATGTCTGCTTATTTAGTTTCCATAATGTATAGCTTTAGTGAATATATGTTATGCCCTATATATCTCTTAGCTTTCTTGTATCTTAGTATCTAACTTTGTCAATACTGAAATACTGATAATTTATTGTATTTAGCTCTCATATTTTGAACTAAAGTAGTGGTTATCTTTCTGTAAACCATGTTCTTATCACTCATCAGGTTGCCTGCAGTTGCTCACTTGCTCTATATAGTCAGTCCTTAGCTAAGGTGGTTTAAATGCGTTCAGTTCAACTATATTGTTGTATTATGTTTGGACTTATCTTAACATATTGTAGTTCTTTTTTGTTGCTTTTTATGCCTTTGGGTTTTGTCTTGTCGACACTTGATTAGAGCTCTGATTTTGCCCCATTTCCTGTTAATCCTTTTTTGGAAAGCTATTCCTCCTTTTTGAGATGGGCTCTCGTTTGGTCTCTGTATCTTAAGAAGCTGAATACTCACGACTTATTGCAAATGCTTAGTGATGCAGAATGCAGCAGAAAAGAAGTATCAAAAGGCTGTTTTGAAGGTTTAATAGATACAGTAGAACTTAAATTTTTGGGTATGGGAGATATTCTAGTTTTAAGGTTACAAGAGTTGTTTAGATAATAACTGGGAACAGTAAATATGCTAAAAAAAGAAGATGCTTGGCTTCATAGAGAGGCAACTGAGGTATCAAAACAATGGTTCTTGAGCATTACATACCAGGGAATTGTATCAAACAACTCGAGGAATCATTGCTCATAGCTGCTGGATTTTTTTTAATCATTAATGATCTTTGAATAAGCTAAAGCCTAAAAGTTTTTCAAGCTTTATATAGGCTAATACTAACTCTTGAACCCTTTGATCAAAAAACTGATGTTTAAATCCAAAAGGATTTGGTTTCCTGGTTGGAAACTAATTGGTGACAACTTTTAACATATAATTCTACTTTGAAGTCAATAAATAATATAATACATAAGTATTTTTATTTATTTATTAACATAATACGCAAGTAGACTCCATGGTTAATAAGGAAATCCAATCCCAGCAAAGCTGGAGAATTACCAAAACACCCTTCACTCATAGAGATTAAGAAAACAAAATGAACTTGTCCAACTGCTAATGAATGTAATAATACCCTACAATAAGCCTCAAGTAAGTAACTTGACTAGTCAAGGACTTAAATAACTCCCGCTTCAAATGGAGCAGATTCTGTTCCTTTCGCGTTGAATAAAACCAGATCTCAAGTTTGTAAAGTGTTGAGGTACTAGAAGTGTCAAGCTTTGAACTAACATCTAAATCAGCGCGTGGACTCAAAGTTGACTCAACAAGTTTATCTTGAGTTGAAGGTTTGAGCAGAAGAGTTGAAAATCAACGTACTAGACTATGTGTCATGACTTGCAGCTAGGTCCATCCCTGCACGAGGTTTGATCAGGTCATGAAACCCAATCGAGGCATTTCCAAAGCAAGTAATGTAGTAGCATTCCCAAATGGCTCCATCTCCTCTGTATATAATATAATACTCTTATTCGATGTTTGATTGACCCCATTCTTTTAGATCAAACTGAGTGTTATATTTGAATGTGAATGATTCACAATGGAGATTTCTTTGAACAGAGTACCTCCTTTTAAAAAAAATCAAATAAAAGAAGATTTTATTAGAAGGATGTACAGAAAAGGAGGACAACCTGTCTTCCTATGGGAAAAAAGGAGAAAAAGAAACACCAAAATACAGGTCCAATATAAAGCAACTAAACATTTCTAGTGAATCGCCGCTGTCCAATCCCTACACAGTTCTGTCACCTACACCCCCCATTGAAACCCCAAATGCCGAGACCAATAAACATGTGAGGTACTGTATTCTCTCCTTAAGAACGGAAAATGCTATGCCTGATTGCGAAAAATCCTCTCGTTCCTTTCTATCCAAATGCTCCACAATGTACCAAAAATAGCACATTTCTGCAGGCTAGCCGCATCCTTATCCCTCCCAGAACCCGTGACCTTGTACATAGAAAATCTTCAACTAATGAAGGGCACATCCAACTCTCATTTAGAACAGCGAACAACTCACTTTCTAAACGCCAAGTCATATAGGACAATGAAGAAAAAGATGGTTATGAGATAACACACAACTGGGGACAAAGCTGTGCGGAGTCGTGGTTTCAAAGATCATTAGTATTAAGCCGGTCCAACATGAGACGATGCAAAAGTTTCTTATATGGACGGAACTTTGGCCTTTCAAGTGAAGGAAAATATAGGGAAGAAAACAGGATTATGAGAATGAGTACCTCCTTTTAATTTAACAACGCCTCTTCTTTTAACTTTGTATTTATCCAAAATATGCCAAGGCTCTGTTGAACAAGTGGTACGTAATAGAGGAGGTTTTGTAGGATCTGCATTGATCTGTATGGACACATTGAGCACCACATCTGGCAATTTGGGAAGAGACTACCGTTTCCACTAGCTATGTAGATCCAGAAGTAGTATCTGAGCAATCAACAATCTCAAGCCCTGTAGTTCTACTTGTGATTCACTCTTTAGTACTACCAGCAGCTGCTTCATTAAGGCATTAGGTGACTTCCACACTAGAGATCTGCCCTTTTTGTTTTAATAGCTGAGATCTGCACTTGTAACGTGTAAGTGCATTGACATTCTCCCAAGCTACAACCTTTGACTGGCTGCCCATGTTTGCAGTTTAGAATCAACTCACATTCATATGCCTAATAAAACAAAAAGGATCACTTTTAGGGCAAGGTCACTTTGAGCAATGGAAACCTAATGTTGCTATCAATGGAAACCAAGCTACCAAAGAATATATCCTAGTCAGCGTGTGTATTCTCTTTTCTGTTGGTTATTATTCGACAATTAACATAAGCAGCTCTGGCTAATGCTGGTCATTATCTGATAATTTTCACAATTCTTCTCTTATCGCCTTTGGAGGAAACACCATTCCATTATTTTTCTCTGATACCACGATCGCGGTCTAAACGGACTATCAAAAGGCTGTCTAATGATTTTGATTGGTAGCACAAAGATGTTATTGGCTGTGAACCAATATTGGAACGAAAAACTATTTCCCGGAACTTGTCGAATGGGTTATGGTTTTGGAATGGTTTAGATTTGCGATAGAAGTGCTGTAGAGGCTGTTCGGACACTGTGAATTTTAGTCGCGACCAATAAATATCCCAAAGAAAGGGCCCAGATTTCACATCTGCAACCTTATACATCAAATATATGTTTTTTGGGCATCACACCCAAAGAAATTATAACGCAATTCAAAGACACAGCTAATTGTTTTTGACTCTTAGACTTCCTTCGCCATTTGGGTTTCTTATTTTCTAAGCTTTCTTTTTCATTGGCCCTCCTCTCTCTCTCTCTCTGAATTTTCACTTAATCAATGCAAATTGAAAACAGACGGCACAAGATGAAAGTGAAAACCATGAAATTGGAGATGTACCATACGTATGTTGAAATAATTTGACTTAGTCCTATATAAGTTGAAATTTAGTTGGAATGGAGGTATACACTGCAGGATTCTGTATGTTGTAAGGCTTACCTTTATTTAAAAAAAACAAAATGCATAATATGGGAAAAAAAAAAAAAACCTTATGAAGAAGTGATTGAAAATTCGGTGTGATAGTTCGGTTGGGTTGCTTAGGCCATACGGTGAATCAAACCATAGTAGATTTGTTCAAATATTAAACTGTACCAAACCGCAAAACCTAAAAGTCGAGCCATTAACTCACAATTTGATTTGGTTAGGCTTGGTGATTTAGGATATCTTTCATAATTCTAAAGTATCGAGTGTTTTTCACTAAATAACTGCAAGCAAATTCAACAAAAAAGCAAATTTTTTTTTCGAATAACAACTTGCATAAAAATATCATGTTTAAAGTCAAATATTAAAGAAGAAATATTGTACGGAAATAAGTAGGAGCAAAACAGAGTATATGACTTGCAACTTTTGTAGTAAGAGGAGTATTATTGAAGTGAAAGTTAAGTTTGATGGAGAAGTCAAAAGGAAATATTTCGGTGCCTTGGATCAATAATTAATCAAGATGGAGAGACCGGAGAGAATGTCAACCAGAGTAGTCAATAGCGGGAAATAGCGGCGCGATCCCGGGATAGCGGAGCGCCTGAAGGGTTTGCCGCGATCGATCTTCAATAGCGGGATGGTTTGCGATAGCGGCCGGAGCGGCGCGAATCGTTGCTGGGATAGCGGCGGGAATCGCTGGGATCTGGTCGGAAATTGCTCGGATCTGGTCGGATCCGGTTGGTTCTCGTCGGAAATTGGTCGGATCTCGTCGAATCTCGTCGAATCAGGTCGGAAATTGCTCGGATCTGGTCGGATCCGGTTAGATCTGGTCGGAAATTGCTCGGATCCGATCGGATCCGGTTGGTTCTCGTCGGAAATTGGTCGGATCTCGTCGAGTCTGATCGAAAATTGCTCGGTTATGGTTGGAAATTGGCAAAGACGATAAAGGAAGGAGAGAGAGGGGGAGGGGCGGAGGGAGGGAGAGCAGTTTACCTTGCGGGAGGAAAGGGGCGGCGCAGCAACTGATTTTAGGGCATTAGGCACTGCTTAAAATGATAAGTTTAGCCAAATTCACACCTACACCCCCTCAACTTTTTAGCTTTAACAATTATGCAATGTTATGTTATGAATTTTAATTAATATTTGTCTTTTTTTAGTATATATATGTATATAGTATTAGACTATTAATTATATAAAATATATATAAAAAATCAAATAGCGGTCATCCCGCTATCCACTATCCCGCTATCCCATTTTCGGGATCGGCCGCTACGCGCCACTATCCGGGATTGACTACTTTGGTGCCAATGTTGCCAATGATCTATAATTTGCTTTAATTTGACTCTAAATTATTTTAATTTTTCCAATTATACCATTACACCCAATTTGACTCAATTTGATGTGCTGACTGGATAAAAACAAGGTAATGTGGCATTATTGAGAGGATAAAAGGGGTAATTCATCTCTACCACTATACCCTTGTTCATCTCCAGCCACCACACCCTGCCACCACCACACCCTATCACCACAACCAACACCTTGCCACCACCACACTCCCCTCTGTTCAAGAATCCATCCCCACCACCACACCCTACCTCCATCATCACCACCACCACCACTACCACCACCACCCAACATCAAACCCAATCTCAATCACCACCACCAGAAATCTAAAAACACAACCTGCTCTCCTCCATCTCTCTCTCTATATCTGTCTTCCTCACCATCAAAACCCAATTTCAAACATCAAGAAACCCATCAGGAAGAGAGGGGTGAAGGGGAGGGGTGTGCCACCAGGAGCAGTTCTCCGGCGTGGGGGTGGCGATGGAGGTGGAGGTGGGGGTGAAGTGCTGCTGATCTGGTTCCCTCAACCCAGATCTAAACCCAGATCCCGTGCTCTGCTCGCCGCTCCTTCTTTCTTTCCCCCGTCACTCTCTCTCTCTGATCTTCTCTCCCTCTCTCTCTGATCTTCTCTCTCTCTCTGATCTTCTCTCCCTCTCTCTCTGTGATCTTCGCTCCCTCTCTCTCTCTCTGATCTTCGCTCTGCTCGAGGCGCCGGACATGAGGACGACGAAGTGGGTTTAACAAAAAAAAAATTGGGTTTTGTTCAAGATTTGGGGAGAAGAGAAAATCATTTAGCAGATCTGGAAGGGAGAGGAGGGAGAAGAACAGATCCGGAAGAGAACCCTTCAACGATGGCGCTCCTTCTTCCCTTCCCCCGTCACTCTCTCTCTCTGATCTTCTCTCTCTCTCTGATCTGGAAGAGAACACTTCAACGATGGTTGTTGATTCAGTTAGAGAAGGGCAAATTAGTCTTTTCCTCCTTTTTCCCCAAAAGTTGTGTCCACGTAGGATACACGTAGGAGCCAGGTAGATCAAATTGAGTTAAATTGGGTGTAATGGTATAATTGGAAAAATTAAAATAGTTTAGGGTCAAATTAAAGCAAATTAAAGGTCAGTGGCA
>JAOWAN010031354.1:0-18617 GCA_028566635.1 Lobelia cardinalis | reverse complement strand
AACGGCAATTACTCAAACGTGGGGGTCCTTTTCGCCTTTCCACGGAAACATTGGGGCCTAAAATGCAAAAATCCCTTAATAAAATTTAGAAACCCAGAAGTTAAACAAAAAATATCTTGGAAAATAAGAAGGCAGAATTTACATTCTTAATTAGGAGGGTGGGGTAGGAGAGGAGAGAATAACATATTAGTCTATATAAATCGTGTAAGACTCATAAGGGAGATAACATTTCAATGCATACAATTTTGTCAGCGTTACCAAATATGCATACATCATATTTTATGTCCAAGGTGCAAACCCGCATGATAAGGTCCTATTCACACAATCATGTCTCAAGCATGTTACGTTTATGGAGAACAGTCATAAAGGAAAGAGGGGAAGCATTTGAAAATAAATTTCTAAACATAACTAAATAGAGAGACAAAATCTATCATATATTTACCGAAGAGCGTGCAAAGGAATCTACACACTGATACAAGCATCAAGAAAGGCATATAACTTGAACTAACTCAAAAAACAAATACAGTTAAAACAAATGGATATCACATAAAGAGGAAGATAAGGGTTACCTCCGCGTGCAATTCAAGAGGAAGAGCATGGAAGGAGTTGAAAGCGGAAGAAAGAATTAGAAGCAAGAGAAATGAAGAGATCGAGAGCGTGATGTTCAGTCCTAAGATGAATTGATCTTCCATTCTATTTGGTTGATTCTTGTCGGAATTTTCGGTAGCCTTTCCGGAAAGGGCTTGTTTTTAATCGAACTAAGACAAGATGTGTGTGTGGTTGTATATGTTTGTTCTGATTTATTCGAGAAACTAGGTTAGCCCTGCTGCAGAGTAATAGAGCAGGAGAAAACTTGGGAAAAGCTTCATTTATAGTGGGTTTGTAATTTGTATGGTTCGGATGAGTGGTGAAGAAAGGATGGAGATCGATTCAATAAACAAGAAAAAGGGGGGAAAAATGAGAGATGCCTTATAAGTGTGAAGGAGGAGCAAACATTTATAGATGAGAGATGTTGGATGCTCTAGGGTTTTATGTCCAATTTTGACCGAGAGGAGGATGGAGGCGCCGCTCTTTATGTCTAAGAGCTAGGGCATATGAGCGTGTGAGTTTGGAACCGTTGGATAAGAGATGTTGAAATGAAGATGTGTGGTTGTGGTGATTTTGGGGAGGAGGAAAAAATTAAAAAATAAGGAGGATAAGAGAGGAGAGGGAGCATGAAAAGATGAAGAGGAGAGGCAGCTAGATATTGACATGTGGCATGATCGTGGGAGTGAAAGGGTGATCCGCGTGATGAGAAAATGGCCAACCACCATATGACAAATGGTGTGGAAACATGTGTCTCAACGCTGTGAGAGGTCCCCCAATCCTTCCACTAGCTAGACACATGAGGTAACGCTTGACATAATTGTGCCGGTTTCCACGAAAGTTTCCGTCTATCAAGTTTCCCTTCGCTTCTCAAAGAAACTTATGAAAAGCCCCCAAGATATCAATCTAATTTTACTTTACACCCCAATGCCAATTTCCCACCTTATACATTAATCCCTATTTTAATGCTCATCCTAGCAAAGCTCCCCTACATCAAATACGTGTTTAAATACAAACACGGATTTGTGCTACTCACAAGAGAGGGTAGCAACGTCATTTTCACTCTTCTTTTCTAGAAAAAAAAAAATTTAATCCCCTTGGGCATCCACATAAATAATGCATGTTACCCCTCATTGCCCAACTTCTCTCATTTTCATTCTACTTCCTACTAATATATGCGAAGGGACGAGGGAGGGAGGGGGAATTCTTTGGTCTGGAAGCAATTGTTATCGTTAGAGTTCATATTATGTGAAGGATGGTCGGTTTTGCACTTGGTGATAGCATATATCATTGATATTTGATAGTTACCAACTCATCTAACAGCTCAAGCTCTTAGATAGGGACTCAACTATGTATATAAAGCTAACACTCCCCCTCATGTGTGAGCCGCTCACAAGTGAAGAGTTAATAAAGATGCCTCCATAGGGGCATCATGAACCAAACAGGGCGCCAACGCTGTGCATCACAAATTCAATAATGCGGGTAACAAATGCAAGCGGGAAGACTTGAACCCAATACCTTGTCAAACCAGAGCTTTGATACCAAGTTAAGTTACAAACTCATCTAAAAGCTTAATCTAACCATGTGATTGGGTAATTTTAAGAATAGTTGTAAAAGTAAATATAATTATTTAGGTCACAATAATATATACACCCTATGTCTCAGAAATATCTTCCCATTTCCTTTTTAAAATCAACCTAAGACAAAATTAAACTATTGAAGTATGTTCCAATATTTTAGATTAAAAAATTCCACTCATGGTATTAATATCACAAGAAAACGGATTCCACTAAATTAGCTTTTAGGTAAACAATCAATTACACGTTTATGAATAGATAATAATGTAATTGTCATAAATAAGTGGTCAAAAGTTGAATCAAATTTGTTGAATTTAGGTAGAGAGATGACCGAAGGTCAGCGTGTGCTTGGACCGGAACGAGACATGTGTGCGGTGGAGAAGGCCCTCAAGTCTATATCCCAGTCCAAATCTATTATCTAATCGATTTAGGATAATATCCTCTAACACGCCCTTCATGTGTAACACGGGGACTAAACGGGTCTAGCGCGTGGACCTTGAAGAAGAGGAGATACCGGACCTCGAAGAAGAGAGAAGATAGAGCATCCGGATAGAAGCAACGGAATTGGCAGGCTAGATCGACCCAAGAAGTAGACAGACACAAGGGTGAGCGCGGGCTTGGACCTGACCAAAAACAGACTACATTGGAGGTTCCAACTTAAAGTTAAAACCAATTGGTGACAGGTTAAATATCCCCTCAAGCCTGTATACTGGTCCAAGTCTATTGATTTAGCCAAAGCAGGATAATATTCTCTAGGCTCTAACGAAACTGATCAAAAATAGTCAAAATAGGATAATCTTTTTGGGACAGAGAGAGTATATGGAGTTTCTCAAACTATGTGTAATGGGTCGAAGACATAAACCAATCTGAAATTGAAAAATAGTCCGCCATTGAGGATGCTATTCCAGCATGTTTGGGTTTCTCAACAGCTCATCATCGGGCAGTCAAGTATATTTCATATTAAAGATGTACTCATTAACCTCGATCACGTACTGTTTCACGCTTCACTATACTTTGCCAATCAATCTAATATAAAGTTCTTGTTCAGAATCACTGTGCTACTATTACATTAAGTAGTTCTTTACCTTTGCTCTCTTTGTTATTCATGGTGTTGACCTTTTTCCCCCGGGCAAGGTTTCAACTTTTGGGACAATCAAAAATATATCAATCAGGTTGCATTATGGAGCTGAAATTTTAACTTATGTGTTTATCATTGCCATTGTCAATCTCTTAAAGGGAAAGCCGGTCCGGCCCCTTATCCCTGACCAATGGGTCTACATCTATCCCTGAATATCGTCGGTACTGTTCACTTCCCCGCCATTCTTGTATCACTTTCGGCTTACTACAAGCTGGGTTCAAGGACTGCCAATTCCCATTTTACATCTCGCTATTCTCATAGGATTTCCTTTTCCTCTTCCCAATCTGATTTTTGTGGGTTTCCCGGTGGTGCTGAGAAAAAAAATGTAAAACCCAACCAACCAACCCAAACCAATGGAACCGATCAGAAAAAGCTGAACCAATATACTTGTTTGGTTTCGGTTTCTAATTCTACCAAAACCGAGAATATTCGATTGATTGCGGTTTTGCTGTAATATTACACTTTTGAGATTTAATCGAACCAAAGTTATACTAGTACTATATATTTAATTTTTTATACTTAATTAATTACTACCACACTTATATTATCGATGCATTTTTATTTGTTTGGGCAAGATGTGTACAATATGTAATTAAGTTCACTGTAATTCAGTAAATTGAATCATAAAGTTTCTCCTTTTTGTGATTGAAAAAATATCTCTTCTATATGTATTTGTTCTGCCTCCCATTGAAATTTGAACTTTACATGTTCTTTTTTAAATCGAAAATTGACATCAAACCGAAAAGTACAAAATTGAAGAATCGGGTTTTCATTTTCTCAGGGTGGCTTTAGTTTTGAAAATGATGAAAACGAACCTTCGGTTTGGCGGCAGTTTTGGCCAAAAGCAATCAAAACCGACCCAAACTGAACCGTGACCAACCCTATTTCCTGGTACTTCCTCACGGGATAAGATACAAATTCTTCTTCATGAACTACTATAGTGATCAATCGAGATTGATACTATGTTTACATATGGATCCCTACGTCGTTAGATTCCATTTTTCGGATAAACCAATGCTGATGAATAACCACCCCGCAATCTTTTTAGTTCTTCCTCCATCCTAAAATGATTGTTTTATTTTGACCATTTTTGGTTAATTTAGTTAAACATTGACAAAACAATTGTAAAAAAATATTCGCTCTTGCATGTGTTCTTTCTTGTAAAAATTGTATTGAAAGTTTACTTGATATTCTTTAAGAGATTAAAACTTTAGAGTCTAAAACATTATAGTTTTTCACAAACTTTTTGTCAAAGTTTATTAAAATTGACAATTGAAAAAACTCAAAATTGGATAATCTTTCTCGGAAGGAAGAGTATATTTATAGTGTTTTTGCAACTTAAATGCATTACATGTTATTTGAGTTAATTTTTTACATTTTATGTCAGATGTTAAACTTCTTGGACTATATATAGAGTATGCAATGGGGGATGCCTTCCATTGATCTATGCAATGGGGAATGCCACTAGACAGAATTGCTCTCATGTAGTTAAGCCGGAGGAGAGAAAGCTTTTCTTCATCTAACCTTTCCATCTTGACCTATGGTGGATACACTTTATCCCTCACTCATTTTAAATCCAATGGCTTAGATCTAGTAATGTCACTTTCCTTATTTTTATTATCTTTCTTTTTATTTAGTATAATGGAGTTAATTAATTCAAATGAGGAAAGATAAATTAAGGAAATAATCTCTAATAGATCTTGACTTTTCTTATAGCAATATTTCCTTTACAGGATAACTCATTTTGAAATTTGAAGTATCACAATTCCACTAAACTAAAATAAGGCAATTACAAAATTTGGTCACCACATATTTTACTTGGAATTGACATAGTGACAACACTCTCTGTTATGATTAATCGACATTAAGTTGTTGTAATGTGTTATCACAATCTCCTGAACAATTATCTTAATTGTATGTGCATTTCTATGTATGCCTAAAAAGAATTGTACGCTTTTTGAGTAATAACGTTCATTGGACGCGTATTCTGCTAATATAAATATTTGAACTAATGGATCTCACTACCGTAAACATTCAACCCTAGACCTAATTTTTCCTCTTAGTTTTCATTTATCGCCATTGCCTCCTTACTCTATATCTCTATGCTTTCTCTCCTTTCCAACATCATTAAGCGGCGACCGAGCCTCTATTGCATAGATACATCTCAATGCTTTGACTACTTGGCAACCTTATTGAGTGACGATTGGCTTTGATTACTTTTATGATTTATCTCCAGCCTCTTGAAAAGGAAACTTGACTTCCAATTCTACCCAATCACTATCTACTCTATTACAATGATTTTCACTAGCTTCACTTTATATATCTTTTTAGATATCTCTCTTTCTCTTTCTTTTAAATTTCGAGCATAAATCTCTCTCTCTCTCTCCCCATATTAATCTTTAGTAAGTTAACCCTCTATCGCAAAACTGGGCCACACCATCAGAAAGTGATTTGGACAAAAAAGGGAAAAGATCAGCGAAAGTGAAAACACTTCAAATATATCGGGGGAGCAGCGATCGTACACCTTTACTTTGGGACTTCAGATTGTTGTTTGCTCATCTCTCTCCATGGTAGAAATTGCTGTTTTCGCATGTGCGCATGAAAATTCTAAAGGTAATTAATTCTCCATCAGTCCCTCCACTATTTTGAGAGAATTCTATGATATATTAATCATTTCTTAATGGCAAACTTGAGGCCTTTGTAGGCCTCAAACAGTAATGCCGTTTAATTTGGATAGGGGTTATCTGTTACTATTATAAAGGGAGGGCTTATTTGAAACGATGTCATTCCATAATTAGCCAAATCTATCCTTAAATATATACTGTAATTTGTAAATATAATCATGTCTTGTTGGTTTTCATCGGTCTTATATCTTATTTCGCTTAAATAGGTTTGCTGGATTCAAAAAGCAAAAGTTCTAATGTGAGTCAGATCACCAACCAATTTGCACTGAAGGTAGAGAAAGAGAAGTGCGACCAAATGTCAAGAAACAGTAGTCTGTAAAATCTTCAGCCCATATATTAATCAATGCATTACGAACAGCAGATCATGGAGAACGAGAACTGAAATTTCTTGCATTTTTGCTGGTTTTAGACTTTTAGTACTCGGTCTGGATCATTCATGGGATTACTTCATGAGTATTCATGGTTTATCTAATAGCCCAAACAACTAGTTCCAACCTCTGCTTTCTTTGATTGAATCTTCACTTTCACTTGACATCAATTTATCAGTTAACCTTTCTGTAACCAAATCGCCAGTTAACCTTCTCTAGCTCCTCAACTTGAGTCCAAGAAAACTCATCCTTGTGTTTCTGTTTCCTTTGATTCATTTCAGAACAACTTGAGTCCACCATTTGTGCTTATGTTATTATTGTCAGCGAAAACAGTTTTGGATGACTCACCAGTCATCTCACGGTCTATGTTACCTTGACCCTTCACTATTGCCAAAGTACCCGTGTCCGTCACGACACGACATGGGTGTGGGTGTGGGTATGGGTATGGGTGTGGCTGTGGCTGTTTTACACTAAATTTGGTGTAATACAATTTGGAAGGATCCGACACTCGTATCTGAACCCGTGTCGGATCCTCGTAGCAGAGTCCAGGTAACATAGCTCATGGTCTACACTGGACCTCTTGGCGCTTTCATTTGAGAATTTCTTTCTTAAGCTTGAAAAATGATAGTATACTTGTATAGGATTTTTGTACGGAGAGGCACTTGACTAAAGGGTCTATTACATGGCGAAAGAGAAGACGAAGGCACGACCTTCAGAATGAGATGGAGGCAAGCAGGAAATGCTATAGGTCGACAAATACTACAGTGATCAGGCTGCCGAATCAGAAATATTAGGTGCTAATGCTATCATATATATAGCTTGTAAACTCTTAGGGACAACTTCACAAATGGTCCCTAAAGATTTCCGGAGTCCACGGATTATCCCTTATCTTTGGACTTGGCCAATTTTGTAATAAGTTCATAAAATGTGAACATAAATGGTCCCTCAACCGTTAATTTTGACCGTTAACTCCAACATTTGACTAACTTTAAAGGGTAAAATAGTCAATTAGCCTCTTCCCCCTTCTCTTTCCGGCGAGCTCCAACTTCCGAACTCGATGTCTGTTCACCGGAGGCCTTCCTGCTCTGCATCTTGATATGCTATCATACCGAGATTCTCAGTTCGGAAGACTAGGATTTCATCTCTTCCCTTGCGGGGTTTAAAGCTTTTGTTTGAGCAGCTAGATTAACAAGTTGGTATTAGAAATTGCTTCAGTTGAAGTAATTATACCCCTCCATCCCCAAAAAAATTACCCCGTTGTATCTTGCACGTATTTGAAGAAAAGGATTTATACCATTCACAGCAAAGATGAGGCCGAATCAAACGAACTCGAGAAACAAACGATTAAGAGATGGGGTTGATTCTTTGGCCAAATAAGTTATGGGGTTTTTTCCGTTGTTGGAAAACGAATTAAACACCACCTGTCTGTCGTCGGACGTTGCCACAATTGAGAACGACAGTGAGTGACCCGATTCTCAAACCCGAACTGGTTTGCCGTAGATCTAGCAGCCGTTGGTTCCTTTTTAGCACTTTGACCTACGGGATTACGTTTGTGAGTGGTAGACAAAGAAAATCTCACCCTAATCGTCGTCAAAGGTCAAAAAAGAAACGAACGACAGCCAGTTACCCGTCAATCGTTGTCCGGGTCCGGCGAGCCCATACGTGTTTAGGAAATGAACTCGGAAATAAGGGGAAATTGGTAATTCTATCTTAGGGTTCTTAACCATGATGTTGAGACGAGCTCAACGGTACCAATTTCACGGCCAACGAACGCCAGAGACGTCGCTGGTAGTCAAAAATCCGACCGTTGGGTTCACGGGTCAAAGAATCAACCCCATGTTCACGAGTGATTTTGGACCATGGCTGAGGGGTAAAGTTGTCTTTCCATTGTTTAGATTTTTTCTTAATGATCAAACTTAACGGTTGACTAAGGAGAGATCATTTATATTCACATTTTATGAATTTATTACAAAATTGGCCAAGTCAAGATAAGGGACAGTCCGTGGATTCGGAAAATCTTTGGGGACCATTTGTGAAGTTGTCCCAAACTCTTAAATTGTTGAATAGACTATATGTCTTCTATACGTATATATCACATATATTTGTATATGCCTTGAAAAACATATTGAAGATTTTCTTGATCAGAAGGTAATAGGCGACAGGTCGAGTTAGTCTCCCCGAGGTCTACAGACTTTGTTTCTCCTGGAGTCCAGGAAAGGTCAACAGTCTCAACGTTCTTTGAAGAGAATGGAGTCATGTTAAACGGATTAGGAATCTCTGATACACCTGTGGTGATAGTTTTTGAAATATAATTTTTTATCTGAAAGCACAGCTTTTATCAATTGTTGCTACAAGAGGAGGATATTACAATATGCAGCCATTTCAGATACTCTATCATTGGTACAACAGGCATTGTTTCCACAAAAATCAAGAGTACACGGTTTCAAAACTTCTTAATGTATTAAGTGGTTGTCCGAATACCAGTTACATGATTATGTGTATGGTCTGCGACCTACCACACTACCAAAACATAAGCCTTGTTATAGTTTTTCATGAAACTTGGTTCAATTTTGAATCTAGAAATTTGGGATTTCTTATAGCCTCTTTAATATGGGACAATTTCATACTAGTGCTCAGAGTAGTCAATAGCGGCAAATAGCGGCGCTATCCCGGGATAGCGGTGCGGATGAGGGGTCTACCGCTATCCATCTTCAATAGCGGGATTGGTGGTCATCGCGGCTGTAGCGGCGCGAATCGCGTGAATAGCGGGTAGGGAGTCGAAATTTCTAAAAGCCCCTTACTTTGTTGGGAGAAATCTTGAAAGCCAAGGCTAAATTAGGAAATCGCGGCTGATATTACTTCAATAGGGCAGAGGCGAGCCACAAAAATCGATCGCTCCTCTAATCAATTGACAAATTAGGGCAATCGGCGACTATCGGCGACTCCTCCTCCCTTGCTTCAATCGGCGACCTTCCCTTTCTTCAATCGGCAACTATCTGAAGGTAAGTCGATCTGTTATTTCTCCCTTTCTTCCTTTCTTTTCTTCTTTCTTTCTTTTTTATTCTGTCTTTCTGACGCTGTTTCTTTATTTTTTCTTTTTTTTTTCATGTCGAGTTGTCGACGCGCTAAAGTATCTTTCTTTTTCTTTTCTTTTCTTCTTTCTTTATTTTTTTTCTTCTCTGTTATTTTTTTATTCTGTCGGGTTTTATTTTTTTTGAAGTCTCTGAATTAATTTTTCGTTTACTCTTTCTTTCCTTGTTACTGAATGTCCCTTTTTTTCTTCTTCTTTTATGTTCCAAACTTTCAATAACAGCGATGTCAAACGTTGCTAGCCAAGGAGAATCAAATAGCAGTCCAGCAACCCTTCCCGACAACTTTCAGTGTACCGAAAATGGATTATTTAAGCCTATTGGGGACAATATTGATATTGCATGGCAGTGGAACAGTTTGAAGAACATCAGTGATAGGAAGAAGGTCACTTGTGATTTTTGTGGGGTGACAACTTTTGACTTTTGACTTGTGAGTTGTGTTATTGTTTTAAAGACTTATGAGTTTTATTGCTATTATTATTATAAATGTTATGAAATTTAGGTAATATTTGTCATTTTTGTTTTATTTTAGTATTTATATGCATATAATTTTAGATTATTAATTATATAAAAATATATTTTAAAAAAATAAAATAGCGGTCATCCCGCTATCCCACTTTCGGGGTCGGCCGCTACGCGCCGCTATCCGGGATTAACTACTTTGGCATACATGGAGATGAAGGTTTCCCATTCAGAATGTGATGATCACGTTTAGGGAAATGGTTGCTGGGTAAATGATGGAAAGCAGATCGAGTTAGAGTACACAGAGGCCTTACATGTCAACTGTTCGATAAAAGTCCAAGAAGAAGCAACTGAGGAATTGGTTGAGTTTGCGGAGGAGCAGCTTGAAGGGAACTATAGACATGGACATGAACCTATGAATGGGGATCAACCTTACATCATCCTAGTGCTCGATGAAATTACCACCGGTGAAGAATGTCTAAATTTTGCATGTGTCAAGGTGCTTCTACATCTTGCAAATGGACAACTTTTTGGAGTTGAGAAGAATTAATTTGAGCCTATGAATGGTTCTCGTGATTGGGAGATCTAGCTACTTGATGAAACTACGCGGAGTGATAAATGCCAAAAGTTTATGTGTAGGACGATACTTCAAAAATTATTCTGGACCCTGGAGGAATACTTGATTTTATAAAGAGATTCAAATGTGAAACACAGGATGGGTACGAGTTTGGCATCAAGTTTGAATTGAGAGATAAAGACGAAATTTGTGAAAGTGTGAAGCATGAACATTATGCTGCAATTTTGCTTCAACTAGAGAGATTTGTTATATTATATGTGCTCAAGATTTTGGTTCGAGGAAGGGATGCTTGTTGGAAACACTGTGCCCTTGTCAAATGCAATAAGGCAGAATGTTAGG
Organism: Lobelia cardinalis; assembly: GCA_028566635.1. NCBI lineage: Eukaryota > Viridiplantae > Streptophyta > Magnoliopsida > Asterales > Campanulaceae > Lobelia > Lobelia cardinalis. The sequence goes on along the minus strand of JAOWAN010031354.1, from coordinate 7,798 downwards.
TGCAATTATTATCAATAGGAGTTGAGTGGTGGAGTTTATATGATGAAGTTTCATTTAGCTCAAATTAAAAATAAAGACATAGTTCCTGTACCGAAGTTCCAGGAGAGGGGCGAGTCCAAATAAAGAGTATATTAAGCTCTCCCAAGAACCTAAGAGACAAAAGGTCGAACGGGCTGTCAATTGTCAAGAAAACAGCTCCTCTGCTAGTGCTGGGGCTATCCATCTTAATCACGGATCAAGTGGACAAAATGGGAGCGCATGCCCACCCCTGCTTTACCTTTGCCATAGTTCCCCTAACCCACACCTGTCTCGTGATGATGCCCAAAAGCAAAAGGAGGACAATGCTGATAGAAAGGTTGCAATATTTTTATTCCACAATTCGGTTCCTTTTAGTGCTACAAAGTCGGTGTATTATCAAGAAATTATTGATGCTGTAATACAATGCGGGGTTGGTTACAAGGCTCCTAGTAATGAGAAAATGCGATCTTCATAATTGAAAAGAGTGAAGGGTGATTTTAATGAACAATACAAGAAACTGAATGATGAATGGATGGAAACAGGTTGCATATTACTTTGTGATTGTTGGTCTGCTGGCAGAACTGAATCCCTTGTAGTATTTTCTATTTTGAGTCCCAAAGGAACATTATTTCTTAAGTCCATTGATGTTTCTGCTCGTGCAGATGATGCTCAATACTTGTTTGAGTTACTTGAGTCGGTCATAATGGAAATTAGCCTAGAGAATGAGCAACTTAGTGTTGCATTTGTTGATGTTGGGCATGCTAGTATGCAAGTTTTCATTGCAGGGTTCAGACAAGCCAACTAAGATTCTGGCTCTTTCATTTGATCGAACCCTTGGTGGAAGAGATGTTGACGAGGTTCTGTTGCAGCATTTTGCAGAGAAATTCAAGGGAGAGTACAAGATTGATGTTAATCAGAATGCAAAGGCTGGCATCGGGCTTCGTGCTGTTTGTGAAAAGCTGAAGAAGGTTCTTAGTGCTATGATTTTAACCAAGATGAAGGAAAGAGCTGAAGCAATCCTTGGAAAAAAGATAATTGATGCAGTTGTTACATTCCCTGCATACTTTAATGATGCTCAAAGACAGGTTACCAAGGATGCTTGCGTTATTGTTGGCTTGAAAGTTGCTAGAATTATCAATGAACCCCCTGCCTTTACTATTAACATATGGCCCGGACAAGAAGGATGGTAAGGAAAAAATTCTTGTATTTGATTCTGGTGGTAGAGCAGTCGACATAAGAATCTTGATTAGTGACAATGGAGGTTTTAAAGTCCTTGCCACTAACGGAGACATCCATCTTGGAGGTGAGAAATTTGATCATCATGGAGTACTTCATCAAATTGATCAAGAAGAAGCATGGAAGGGATATCAGCATGGTCACCCGAGCTCTTGGAAGACCAAGAAGAGGAGCTCAACCAGCCAAGAGAAGCACAAGTCCGAGTGAAAATTCAATAATGTGAAAGTATAGCCTTGAGGACAAGGCTATTTTAAGGGGAATGGTTTGTCACGGGCTAGTTAGGGCTCTACAATTTGCCTTCAAATCTGTGCAAAGGAGAAGCCTTATTACCATTGAAGTAGATGAAACCAGAAAAGGGTAGAACAGTCTTTAAGGCAGAAGTAGCAAGGGCATTCCAGTCCATTCAATCTTGAGCCAAGGCATGAGCAATGCACGAGAAACCTAACAGATTCGTACGACTCCAACACTCCACCAGCAAGGCAAATCCTTCTCTATGCTATATACACAGAAGACTACCAACCAAGAGACTAGTCCAGAGAATGAATTGTTTTATCCATTTCTTAGCTTAGCAGTAGAGAGGGAAATCGTCTCTATTAGCATAAATGAAATCGTCTCTATTAGCATAAATTAGCAGTAGCAGTAGCTTGTTCTTCTCAATTCCATAGTTTAGCCCAGATTGTTCCTTTTTTCTTTGCTTTAAGAGAGTTTTTATTAATGGAAGATTAAGAGCTTGGTATAAATATGGTGTTTGAGTGTAACCCTGCACAATCTGTGACATTTTTGTTGAGTATATGTCTAGTTACACAGACCGCATCACCTTGTTTGGTTCTCTTTGCTAATAGTATTCCATATATCTTTACTATATAAAAAAAAATGCTTATCATTTAATGCATCTGATAATATAAGATTTTCTCTCTCATCTCATGTATTTTTTAATATCCCAATGCATGAAAAGGACCAACTCCATACATAGACTCCTGTCATTGCAGGGTTTGAAGAAGGGTCTAATATCTACAGATTTACCCCGTAGTTCGAAACCATGACCTCTACATCACAATGAAGCAACCTATTTTCCAAATGTACATGTTTGATTTAGTTTGTCACCCCCCCCCCCCAGGGCTCGGGATTTTGGGATGACAATGATTTTTGCGAGAAAAGCCATACAACACTTTTCAAACACAGACATGTTATTGTTGACCTCCTTGTTGTTCTACTTATTAAGCAGTGCTTATTAATCTACTCTATCTCAAGGTGATATTTACCTTATGATCAATTATGTAAGTGGTACACTATTTACTCATTCACAAATGGTTTTGATGGCATTGCAGATGGATGGTTTAACACGAACAGATGACCTTGTCTTTGTTTTGGCAGCAACAAACCTCCCTTGGGAACTAGATGCCGCGATGCTCCGTCGTCTTGAGAAGCGTGTATCCTTTTTACAGTCTCTTCTCCTTGTACATAACAGAGCATCAAAGAGAATGATAATTATTTTTGCATTTTCTTTATAATTGACCTGTTTCTGGATTTGAAAGTTGATATTCGGTGCAAATTACATCCTGTCCAGTTAAATGAAATCAGTTAATTTTTCTTACATCCAATGAGTAAGCTGGCGGGAGGTGGCACGTATATGTTAATACATAAACATAAAACATGGTAGGGTCAAAGGTGGCAGTATCACAGTCTTTATATTTTTGGCTTTTGTTTCAACTTTTGGTATACATATACCAGGAGCTTGATGTTACTACTTTCCTGCTTTGAGATTGGTCCTAATGCGACTTCACTTGGTCATTTGTGATGAATAGTTTACTGTTTAAGACTTATAATTCGATTGGCCCTTAGTCTTTGTGTGCTAAATTAATATATTAGGTTGTGTTCTCCTGGCTGATTTTTACTCAGGTTTTTTGATTTTTGATTTCTCTCTCATTGGTCCCACACTTTTTCTCTCTCTCTCTCTATCTCTCTCTTACTTTTTTAGCTCTGCATTTCCAACTTTTCCCCTATCGCACCAAGGGGACGCAAGTATCTATCAACAGTTATATAACTCTTCCTGGTATTTAGTGTTGTCCTCACTTGATATTTGGAACTGTCCTTTAACTTTAATATAGATCCTGGTACCTCTTCCGGAACCAGAAGCAAGAAAATCAATGTTTGAGGAACTACTGCCGTCTTTGCCTGATGAGGAGGAACTTCCTTATGATGTATTGGTAGAAAGAACGGAAGGTTACTCAGGTTCTGATATTCGGTTGGTGTGCAAAGAGGCAGCCATGCAGCCCCTGAGACGGGTAATGGCTCTTCTGGAAGGAAAACAAGAAGTGGTGCCTGAGGATGGTATGTCTGTTTAAACTTTACCTTTCATTTATAATGTATTGGCTTTTAAAATGCACACAAAATGAAATTGCAAACTGTCTATACTAGTATGGAATGTGTGAGATAATAAGATAGATACACATATCTTATGGGCTCGAGTAGTAGCTGAGTGAACAGACCTTTACTTTCTCCCCTGGATTTACGCAGTTAGAGGCCTCAATTTGCCTAGCCATACACGTGGATGTGAAAATTAGCAAGAAATAGTAAGGCACAAATTATATATGTGCACTTGTTAAGAAATGCTATTGCCCTGTATTGTGCCTATAAGCAAGGTTGCTGGATGGGTTGACTAGCATTTGGCACTACTGTAATAAAATAGCTGCCGTCATACCTCTGTAAAGATAAAAGTTGGTTACCAAGGAAGATGGAAATTTTGTTGATGAAAATTATTCATCCTTTGCAATGTACTTGTTGAAAACAACCGCCAAATGTAAAGGAAGGATGAGATTTGTTGTTTTACAGTGGGTCCCGCTAAAATGCATCAATGCTCAGTCTGCTTTTGCAAACTGTTTTCGGAATCAAACTTCGGAGGATGTATCATTGTCCTTTATTAATTAATACTCCCTCCATCCAGTTGTAGAGGTAAACTTTGACATAATGGAGAAAGAAATATGAAAATGTTTGGAAAACATTCAACTTCCCAAATTACTAATAATGGTGTGGTCATAGTTTCAATTTGCTGTTGCTATTTTTACATGATTATCCTCATCCTCAAACTCGTAGGGTATTAGATTCATAATGCTAAATAGAAGTTCCCCATAAAGGGAACATACATCATCAAATGGGAATAAGGAACGAGGAGAAGGCATGCGTCATTGATTGTGACGGAGTGATTACTATATTATGCACTAAGGATGCTTTAACAAACCTAATTAGTTTTGTTAGGATATGTGCAAATAACGTCAAAATATTTAGTAGAATTCCCAATGTTAATTATGTTTTTATTTCAACTTTCTAGAAAGTAGATAGTAATAAACCTTATTTGCAGTAGTCCATAGTCAAATGTACATTGTGAACATTACTAAGCATGGTTAAATTTTAACTGTCTTCCCTTCTGAAGTAGTATGAGACTCGGTGTTGAATCGGATAATGGGAGGCACCGTCAGCCCATTAAGCTGGTAATGGCTTGTCGAGAACTGCCAATGAAGTCCCGGTAAATCTAGAGCCATGAGACTTTCTAGAATTGGCGCACCGGTTTCTAGCTTTATTTACAATTCTTTATCAAAAATCCCCCCCCCCTCCTTCCCCCTTTTTAATTTTAATTTAAGGTTGGAGGGACATGGACTTAACTCCAACACTTATTATTTATTAATAAGGGCTATCAAGAATAACAAAGAAGGGTTCAAAGCAACTCCAAGTCTAACTGTCAGAGTTCCCCAAAACATCTTACCACACTTTTTGGTATCACATCAGCATATCTCTCTTAAGAAGTTTTTGTCTCCGATGGTAAGGAGTTGCTCACAACTCCTTAATTATATTTCACTTTACTCTTAATGTATTTTCTACTATTTTAATATATTTATATTTATTATTTAACTTATTAATTTTGACATAGAGGTATTTAATTATTAAATATTATTATACAACTTTAATATACTTATATTTATTCTTTAACTTAATAATTTTGACGTAGATGCATTTACTTATTAAATATTTTATAATAAAAAAAACCTAAGAATTAGCACAAAACTTTGAAATTTGTGTATATATTTAAAAATAGTACAAATACTTTATCTATTTATTAGTTTTCTAAATTACTATAACTTAAAATCATAGTTGTCAAATGATATTTCGAATTGTGAATTGGTGACCCTATATATTATATCGTGTAGCATATGATAAGATACATAACACGTTTAAATCAATTATAACTAATACTTACAGTGAGTAGAAATTCTATGCATGATTTGAGTTTAATGTAAAACACTCTTATTCACGACATACAATATCTACAATAGCCTTTCTCGACATGAACAACAGGCACCCTCAGCGGAATGAAACAAATTTCTTAGGGTTGACTAAAATTCAAAGTTCTCGAGGAAAAAAAATAGTAACTCACTTATTTTCATTTAATTTGGGTCCAACGAATTTGACCCGGAGAATCCGAGATTAATGTGTCGATGTGTATTGTATATATCGGTGTATCGTAAGTCAGCACTAGACAACGAGGTGCAGTTTAATGGTAATACGCCTCCCGATTTTCAATAGGTCACGGGTTTGAGTCACGATAGGGATAAGTGGGCAACGTGATTTTATGCTACATCGCAGATACATATCGATGGAGCTCATATTATGTATCGTGTCATATAACGTATGATAACAATGCTTAAAATTTTAATTTATTTATCTTGTTCATAAAGAAAGTACAATTACATTTAACATATTTTGGGGGCAAATAAAGAGTTAAGGAGGGCGCCTTAAGTTAAGGAGTCCTACCAATTGTTAAGAGCTCCCTACTCCTTGTGAACAAGTAAGGAAGAGCTTTTAAATTTCATAAAGATCAATCAAGAATTAATTGAATGATCTAATTGATTCAATGAAAAAGCTCTCGAGTTAAGGGTTGATAGTGAATCCTAAAAGAGAAGATACTTCAAAATACAATGTGTACGGCTATTTAATTAGGAGGAAAAAATAACCGTCTCTTAGTTTTGATTCCATATAGAAAAGTGCACTAGCAATCCACAGACTTTATTCGAAAGCCTTCATCGGAAGCCTTTGCCATAGGCCTTCTTCCGAGACCTTTACCTCAAGCCTTTATTCAGAAGCCTTGTCGTCTTGTCGCAAGTCTTCCCCTAGTATCCTTCTTATCCTTAATAACATTATCACCCCCCCTCCCCCCTCAAGTTGGATGTGAAGAGATTCATCACATTCAATTTGCCCACAAGATGTTAGAAAGAGGTATAACCTAAGGCTTTGTTTGCAGGCTGATCAAGTACTAAGATGAGTAGTAGTAATGATATTGGATTGAAGAAGATTCCGAAAAAGATGACAAGCAATCTCAATATGCTCAGTCCTCTCATGGAAAATAGAATTAGTGGCAATGTGAAGAGCAGACTTGTTATCACAAAATATGAACAGGAATCGTAGATATAACACCCAAGTCTTGAAATAAGGCCACAAGCCATTGTATTTCAGAGCAAACATTAGCCATGCTCCTTGACTGTGCTTCAACGGAAGACTTGCTCACAGTAGTCAGCTTCTTGCATTTCCAGCTGAGAAGTGAGGAACTAAGAAAAATACAAAACCCAGACAAAAATTTTCGTGTAAGAGGACAAGCCGGCCAATCAGAATCATAATAAGCTATGGGAATAGTAGAAGCAGAAAAGGAAAGACCCCGTTCAGAGCTTCCTTTCAAGTACTTAACAAGTTTAAACGCAGCATGCCAATGATCTTCATTTGGCGTAGACATGAATTGACTCAAAATGTGAACATCATATGAGATGTTTGGTCCGGTAATGGTCAAATAAATCAACCTTCGCACAAGTCTTCTGAATGGAAGGATCAATAATCGAAGAACTTGTTGAAGTTGCCAATGTATGATTAGGAGAAATGGGAAGTTTAGCTGGCTTAGCATTAGTCAGACAGAAATAATGCTTCGAGCATACTTTTGTTGATGAAGATAAGTACTAGAAGCGTTCCCAGCAATCTCCAAACCCAAGAAATACTTTAATGAACCAAGATCTTTGATATGATACACTGACTTGAGATGATTCTTAACTTGCCAAATCATAGAAGGATCATATCCGGTCACAATCATACCATCAACATAAACCAAGATAATTATGATAGAGGAGTCGGTCTTCGGAATGAATAAAGAATGATCATTGCCAAATTGTTGAAAACAGAGTAGTCAATAGCCGCAAATAGCGGCGCTATCCCGGGATAGCGGAGTGGATGAGGGGTCTGCCGCTATCCATCTTCAATAGCGGGATTGGTGGTCATCGCGGTTGTAGCGGCGCGATTCGTGGCTTAAATAGCGGCGCGAATCGCGTGAATAACGGGTAGGGAGTCGAAATTCCTAAAAGCCCCTTTGTTGGAATTAGGAAATCGCGGCTGATATTACTTCAATAGGACAGAGCCGAACCGCAGAAATCGATCGCTCCTCTAATCGATTGACAAATTAGGGCAATCGGCGACTCCTCCTCCCTTGCTTCAATCGGCGACCTTCCCTTTC